>CM067360.1:107514456-107686956 GCA_034401795.1 Chaetoderma sp. LZ-2023a | reverse complement strand
CTCTCTCTCTCTCTCCTCTCTCTAATTGTACATGGACGCCTTAGATTATTCTGAATTGATCTAACACGACATTTCTGTTGTGGCTGATGCAATGGAATGTAAGTTGGCTTTGTCAATATAATAAGCAAATGGCATCAAGTTTATTAGATACGCGTACACATAGCTGTATTATTTTGTATACTACTTTAAATTGTTGCTGTAATGTAATTATTCACTAGGGAGAGGGCGGAAATGAGTTCTTAGAACATGTATGTTCGATCCCTTTGTACAAACTATACAATAAAATATATATATATATTTTTAAATGTCTGCCAGTTTTTGGTCTTAGCTGGACCTGGCGTCTATAAACATTTTCTGTGTAGATTTGTATAGTCCATTTCACACCTTTCTTAAATATGAATGATGACCGCGTACGACTCTTGGGCAATTTGCAAAATTCAAGATGACGCCCAAAATGCCGATAGCGTACGTCACATCGAGTCCAATTGTCAGACGCCAAATTCTAAAGAATTGCTAAAACACAGCGAAACAAAGCTTCATGATGTTTGTATAGATCAATGCATATATTATATAAATTGAGTTGACACACTTTCGTAGTGAGTGGTATTTGGTAGTTATCACCTCGCCGAAAGCAACGACGCGCATTCAGTGAACCTTTCCAGTTTATCTATCCATCATATGACATCACATGACGTCATAATCAACCACATGACGTGTAGGATGACGTAATAATCAGTTACAGATGATTAGATTTAGTCGGTCTTAAATAATAAACATGCGGTTGAATATTTTAAAACTAATTTGACTGAGCGCTGTTGCTGCCACAGGCAGCAACAGCACCCCGTCAAATTAGTTTCAAAATATTCAACAGCTTACCTGTATAGTTTCCTGGAAATTAATAGTCAGGAAGTTCAGAAATCCAGATCTATCTCAACACAATCGAGGTGTGGGCGGAGCTAAGATCGAGATGGGCGGGGAATAGTTAAAAATGGAAAGATCCATTATAGACGGAGCAGAAGTGTTTATTAACGTGACATAAACACATATGGCTTGTGAATATTATCATAGTGTAAAATGTAGACGAATATGGTACTAGTGGTAAATTTTAGAATGATATGTCATAAGCAAAGCTAAAAGCTATTTTGTTTGAACGGCGTGCTCTATAGAACCTTCACTGAATTACTACATTATTCCACTCAGATAGTTTTAATAGAATTGTGCCATTTGCTTATTATATTGGCAAAGCCAACGTACATGCCATTGCTTCAGCCACAACAGAAAGGTCGTGTTAGATCAATTCAGAGCAATCTAAGGCTATAAACGTTCAATTAATTTTGAAGATATAGATTCATAGACAAATCATATGAGCCGAGGTCTGCAGACTACTGAATAGCGTCATTATGCCATAGAGAACACCTAAACAACCCTTGAAGGATTCAAATCACATCCATAACTGAGCAGTACAAACGATTGTCTTACATGTCCCATCTTCTATCCAGCTGATGTAATTGCATGCAGGTCAACAAAGGCAAAAAAGGCCACAGATTAAGGGTCCCGGCAAGAAATTATAACATCTATGAATTAAATCGGCGTATGTGGTGGCTAGAAGGCGATAAAATATAATCGTACTATGAGTCTCCAGAATTAATGCACGAGACTCATTTGAGAATCGTATATAATATTTTGAACCCTGATTTTACAGAATGTCACGTTTACCGCAGTTATACAGGTAAGGAAAGGTTGCTAGCCATGATATATTGAAGCATATAATCACCAGGTGTCGTATTTCCTCACTGCTGGATTAGATACGTTACACATGGCATTGACCAGTCTACTCGTGTTCTATGGAATCCCTCCCTGAAGATGAATGTGTCTACTTCGTGAGTATATAAAGAGTACCTATACACTGTATGCTTATGTTTCATGTAGAATAATTGACCTCAAATATAAACCGAATTCTCCCAATGGTTGGGCTTCACGCGTGCAGTCGTCTGAAATTCAACCTAGCGAACATGACCGCCAGCCATGGATATTACTCTCCAAGATGCCACATAACCACAATGAAAATGGGAAAGCTAGCTTCTAGAATTACATAAATGACTGGGAAGGCACAAGCACAATACTTGATACTTATTTCTGTAGCTTTCGTCCTGATAAATACCCAGAGGGTATTCGGAATAATCTAACAGGAAAGGTTTGCCACGTGCTGTTGATGAGTACATATATGACTGAAGCAAATGGCAGACAATGAAAACAAATGATCAAAAGGCTCATATGGGACTGTTGGTAAGAGAGGGGTTACCATGAATGCGGCAAAGAAGCATGTAAAAGTAGGCAGAGACAGTTGTTACACCAATACCATCTACCCTGGGGTTATAGGTCACCGAGTATATGGACGTGATGGAAACGTCAATGGCGTCCATTTACATGCACTGGCACCAATACCAACAGCTACGTTTGACGATTCCGGCAACATAAGAATAACAAATCTTAGGTGAACCGTTACGAATAAGAGGAAACAGTGAAAGATTAAGTCCACTACGTAAAAGCACGTATTGGAAAGAGTTTGTAAACAGGAATTCTCTTACATTTTGATACATACGTTGAGAACAGTGGGAAGAGTGTTACAAGATGATTTAGGATAAATGGGGCAAGTAAATTGAATGTAATGTTGCATTCTCTGTGGGTTGCATTCTCTGTGGGTTGCATTCTCTGTGGGTTGCATTCTCTGTGGGTTGCGTTCTCTGTGGGTTGCGTTCTTTGTCTAACTTAAAGAACACAAACATTTTAAAACAAAACAACAGAATCCAACTAATTGTATGCTTTACTAAACTCCTTCTTTGGTAGTGCAGTTTACTTTATATACAGCTCTATACAACAATGTTTAAACCTTAGTGGTTCAAAGTGCCAGTGTGTCAGTGTTCATTAAATAATGGCAATCCCCCGTCATATTGTCCTGGGCATTTTATATGGTTGGGCAATATGCATGCTTCAAACACCGGCGTGTTCCTGTGATTCTCTCGCGTGTCTCCGCTCTGCGTATCTCCGCTCTGCGTGTCACCCGCACGGCGTGTCAGTGGGCATGGCGTGTCAGTGGGCACGGTGTGTCAGTGGGCACGGCGGAGATACAGAGATTGGAGAATTTTCAGTTACTATAATAGAGCACACCTATAGCTGTCCCTATAGAGCCTTAGTCATGCAGTCTGTAAGTCTGTGACCTAAATCTAATGCTCTGGTATGCTGCTGCTAGTCTCCATTCAGCTAGTACATGCACACCCACACCCAGGCATAGCAGCATCCAAGGCATCAATAGCTTGTCTCCGCTTATGAAGTTTAAATAATTCTGATAATCAGTCAGAAAAATACCCTGACAGTATATAGTAATACAAGGAGTCGTGGCATTGCGGTATATTGACATTAACAGGGAATAGAACCCACAACTGCCGAAAGCGACAAGCATCATAGCCCACACACAGTTATGAGCTATGATGCGTGGTACTTTCGCCGGTTGTGGGTTCGATTCCCTGTCGATGTAAATAGTAACTCTCTGCACAGAAAATATCTCTAATAAAGACGGTAATCAAGAATTAACTAAGGAGCATTGTACGCTTCCACCAACGAGTTGATCTTTTATAGAGAATGAGAGAAGACATAACACACAACACACCTCCATCTCGGAGGACAGCGTGCCACCATTGCTCATTTCAAAATGGATTACCAGACGCCAAATTCTCAAGAATTGCTACCTCCATGATAACTCTCCTAGTGTGTAGCTATATGGTAGTTATCACCCCTCAGGCGTGATGAAGTACATACCAATTCCGTGATAATTGTTAGGGGTATGGGAAACAAACTCTCGCTTAACCTTTGAAGCAATCGTCATATAGGGTTAAAAGATATGAAAATAGGATTCAAATGTATTACGTCTTAAGACTAACATTTGTGTGCAAAAGCACGTCAAAATAAACAAGGCCGTGTTCTCACACGTGTTAATCAGGAATAACAGAATTATTCATAATTAACCCTGCTTGTGTTCTCTTAACCATTTATTGAATAAACCAGACAAAAGAACGACATCTGCAGCGGTCTTGAGCAATATCTATTTCACAGGTCAAGAGAAGAATATTTTTAAAGTTTTACCACAGGAATGACTGGTTCGGTTACCGAGCCAGTCATTCTATTGGTAAGTTTTCAAAAATGCGCTTCTCTTGGCCTGCAAATGGCCTGTAAATGGACACTCGTTAACAAACAAACTTGTAATATGACTATTAACTCTTTCATGAACACGCCGACCAAAATCCGCATTTATAGATGTATTGGAAGACGTTCATTTGTATATGCAAGAATCTTGACTTTCTTGAGAATTCTTGATCGTTATAGGATAAATTGATATAAACGGCATCTTGCGGGTTTTGAAGCGCTGTTAGCATAAGATAATACAGCTATATGTAGTTTGCCTTAATAGTGTCAACAGGGTCAAAATGTTACTGGTTAAGAGGTATGGCAAACATTACACCTTCAGAATAAGTCCCGCACAACATGGCACGCGCTTGTTTGCATGTAGAACAAATTCGAAGAAACGTACACCGGTTAGAAATGCGCAGAGCATAGGTAGAAATTGGTCGCACCTTGCTGAGCTAAAATGGTATTGTTATTCCTATTCATCCTCATCTCGCGGAAAATTTGACGTAGTTTCTCACCTGGAAACTGCTTTAATCTAGAATTTAATTAAAGTGACATATGGCCCGTACAATAATCACATTGCAGACCATTCTACCGCAATGGATCTTTCCAGTTTATCCATCCATCATATGATGTAATAATCAACTCCGTAACGTGTAGGATGACGTCATAGCCAATGACGTCATGAATGGCGTAGATAAGTTCACTATTAGCGCTAAATTGATGACAGATTAAGCGTTGTTGTACGAATTGTGTGTCTTTACTATTTAATAACCATGCTGTTGAATATTTCGAAACTAATTTGACTGGGGCGCATAGGCAGCAACAGCTTCCTGTCAACTTAGCTTCAAAATAATCGACCTAATAGTCCATACATTATAAAGCATACGTCGTCTCTGGTATGCTATGGACTTTTTCAAGCGTATACATCGATCATATGACATCATGTGACGTCATAGCCAAGTAAGTGACGTGTATGATGACGTCATAATCATGACTTATGAATGACTCGATATAGCCCGTCTTAAACTCTTAATAGTCCCACCCGTTGTACGAATTGTATGTTTTCGCTATTTAATAAATGCTGTTGAATATTTTGAAACTAATTTTACTGGGAAGCAACAGCGACCAGTCAAATAAGTTTCAAAATATTCAACAACTTACCTGCATAGTTTTCTGGAAATTGATAGTCAGTGAGTTCAGGGATCGATCGATCCCAACACGAGCGTGATGCGGGTGGAGCTAATTTAGAGGTTGGAAGGGCCTTGTTAAAATTGCAAAGGTCCATTGTTAAAGGGGTTAAAGGTTATCTGTCTTTGGCGAAACACGTGTGCTTCTTAGTGGCTGATGAAGATATGCTTAATGGAACATCAACGTCACGTCGATCAAGGTACGCGAAGCACGAGCTGGGCGATATTTTATTCTACAATGATGCTCAATCTATTGGAGGGATCCGATCTGCCGCTCACGTATCTGACACCATAATCGACCACGTTACTAGTTAGCTGACGTTACATCAAAATGACGTCTCTGCCTACGTCATAAATATTAAAAAGTCATTAAAGTGAACGAAGTGTTTGTTGTTGACGACTTACAATTTAATCAGCTTTCTGTTGAATATTTTGAACCTAATTTGACCGGGAATTGTTACTGAAATATGCAGCAACATCTCTCAGTCAACCTATTTTCAAAATATTCAACAGCTTGCCTATTATCTACCTTGAAATTTGTATTCTGGTAATTCAGGTTTCAAATTTTCAAATCGATTCCAATACGCGTAAATAGTGGGCGGAGCTTAGTTTGAAATGGGCGGGTCATAATTAGAAATGGATCCACACATTAGGCTCATTAGACAACACAAATGGAGCATTCCGGGCTCTTAGTCAATCATATGGCACCGTAATCAACCACGTGACGTGTAGGCTGATGTCACAATCAATTACGCCATGAATGGCGTAGCTAAGTTCGTCACAAACGCTTAATTGATGATGAATTATACGTCACTATACGAGCTGTATGTCTATTTAATGAACATAATAGTTTGAAACTAATTTGACTGAGCGCTGTTAATGCCTATGACAGCAACAGCGCCCAGTCAAATTAGTTTCAAAATATTCAGCAGCTTACCTGTATAGTTTTCTGGAAATTGAGATTCAGAGAGTGCAGGAATCGATTGATCCCAACATGGGTAAAGCGTTGGTGGAGCTTAGCTAGAGATGGGTGGGGCAACACTAAACGAGATCTGTCCATTAACTGCCGACGAGTGTGATCACGATATTCTAAGGTTAATTCAGATGTGACCTCCAATACCTTTACCGGCCAGATAATTAGCACATTTCTTTTTTAAATGACCAATGCCGTCAGTTTTATAAATAACGTGCATTTATTTATCACCGTGGAAGATTGAAGTGGAAATGTAATTAGTTTTCAGAAATAGGACCTAACAGTGTCCAAATTATCACATTGACTATGCGCTAACACATAGTACGTATGCGTTTGTAAAAACACAAAATGGTGTGTATGTTTGCAAACTTGGCCATATATCGTATTCTGTTGCTCAGAATAACTACTTATATAAGTTATAAACAAAAATCAGTAATATTTTGCATTCTGCTCAATTTCGCACAATAAGCCGTTGTAGATATGAAGCGATTCAGTAATGCAGTATCTAGTTTTAAGAAAGATAAAACACCTGCAAAGAATAGATACGTTTGCACTAGCAGTATAGGTGTAGAACTACCACGAATTAGAGTGGCTTTCCTGGGTGCAGAACGTGTAGGGAAGACGTGCATGTTAACGCGTCTGTTCCACGGACGGTTCGTTGAACACTACAAGGAAACTATAGAAGAATTTCACCACCCTATCTGGACACTTCCCGACGGACGTCGGTTCGGGTTGGATATTGTTGATAGCGGTGGTTGTTTGGCGTTTTCGGCGCTTACGCGACCCCTAGCGATCTCTATAAGCGATGCATTCGTACTAGTGTTTTCACTCGATGACGCAAAGTCGTTTGAAGTCGTAAAAGAAATACGAGAGGAGATATTACGTTCTAGGATTAACAACTACACCCCTATTGTGATTGTGGCAAATAAGTTGGATATTACCGGAAACGCGAGACGACTGTCGTCCGAAGCCACCTCCGCTACAAGGGACTGGAGACATGGGTTTGTGGAAACGTCTGCGAAAAACAACGTGAATTTGAATTGTGTGCTTACAGAACTTATACGGCAATATGAATCAAAGCCAAGTTTTTGAACTTCCACTCTCAAAAATACAGTAGCTTCTGTTAATTCTCATAACTTTGAAATGAAAGTTTCCTAAACAAGTACATCTTCTTAAGCATGTTCTGAAGTAGAAACAGAACTACACTGGCATGTGTCTTAAATGACATTTATGGCAACCTGTGTGACGTGACCAGTTGCAACGACTTTTGGCATCTGACATTCTTTTAGAAAAGAGAAACTTACGTTTTCACAAACGTTATATCACACTCGTCGATTCTCCCTTATAATGCAGATGGTTGGGCCAATAGTGAGTCGTATTGTCCAGAAATTGCTGCCCAGTAACCTGCCTTACTAATGGTCCTTTATTCGAAGCGCATGTGCTAACTTAAATGTGTCAGAGCTCTATCAAAAAGAATTTGGAATCAGCTTTGAGCATTTGAATTGAATAGAATTTAAATGCATTTCCAAAGATTTATATGAAATAAGGTGTTTTCCGAGTTAAACTATATAACGTGTATTATTAATATGTTAAAAATGTCAAAATGTTCAACATTTAGAGGCTCTCTAAGGCCGTGTTCCCACTAGAGAGTTATTCAGGAATAACACCATACGCCGTGTTCTCACTAGAGACTTAATCGGCGTACCGCAATACTGAGGTATGGCGTTATTACCGATTAACTCTCCATTGAGAACACGGCCTAAGTCTCTAGTGAAAACACAGCCTTATGTCTCTAGTGAGAATACGGCCAAAGTCTCTAGTGAGAATACGGCCTAAGTATATTTACGGGTTAATATAGTATACGTGATGTTCAAGGCCCAAATATTACAGCGATGATATAATTGTTCATACGAAATTCTGTTCCAATTCTCGTTCTCTGTGCTAAAATATATTTTTGTTTATGCGTATATTTATCGTATGTTGATATTTATTGTTGTTAGATTCGATTGTTGTTGATTCTAATAAATAAACTACCCATGGATAACCATTTTGTGTTTTATTACCATAGCCACGTGCATGCGTGCGTGTGCGTGTGTGTACGCGTGCGTATCTGGAGCTGTATCTAAACGATTCAAGTTTTAGCTATGCCCCGCCCATCTCTAGCTAACCTCCACCCCTCCCCATCCCACCCCACGCTTTGCCCGTGTTTGGTTCAATCGACCCCTAAACTCTTTTCGCAGCAACAACGCCCAGTCAAATTACTTTCAAAATATTCAACAAAATGTTTATCAAATAGTAAAGACATACAATTCGTACAAATTAACGGACTACTAAGCGTTTATGATGGATTAAATCGCATCATTCTTGACGTTATTGATTATGACTTCAGACTTCGCGTGATGTTGATTATGACGTCATATGATTGATTGACGTCTCAATGGTTTATAGAGTTGACATAACAGAAGGATACATTTCTACATAAGCTCCGCCAACTTGTACGTGTGTTTTAATCGACTTGAAATTTTGAAACCTGAAAAGTACCTATATGCAGGTGAGCTGCTGAATATTTTTGAAATAATTTGACCTGAAGCTGTTTCTACAGCAAAATACTCCACAGAATGTTTGGTATATTGTAAGACTGTGATATAAGACAATATGTTGATCTAAGGCAAAAACGTAACCATTAAAATATAGTTTTATACCAAGTTCAGAGCGACCATGAATTTTGGCCTCATGACCTCAAAATGTCGATATACACCCTTGATATAAGGAAACATGTGTCCAGGTTTAGTCCAAATAGGGTGATCCAATTGTGAGGTATAAGACAATATGTTGAGTTAAACCAAAATATTAATCATAAAGACTAGAGTTTTATACCAAGGTCACACTGACATTGGAGCTTGACCTCAATATCATTCTGCTCATTCACCTTGAAATAAGGAAGCATGTGTCCAAGGTTAGCCTCAGTAGAGTGAAGCTACGCCGATATAAAAGAGAATATGTTGGCCTAAACAAAAAAACCTAACCGTAAATAATAAAGTATTATACCAAGTGCAAAGTGGCCTTGAACTCGAGATCATGGCCCCAATATCAATGTGCTCCATCCACTTAATACAATGAAGAATGTGTCCAACTATGTCCCATTCGGGTGAACCGGTCCTAAGATATAACTTTAACCGAGTTTCGACGCCGCCAAACAGACAGACAAGACGGACGGACGGGCATACAGACAGCAAGATGACAGCAAGACAGACAGCAAGACAGACAGCAAGACAGACAGATGGCGTAGCGATACCCAGCAATATACTGGCGAAAATTATAATTCTCGCCAATACCAAAACAGACAAACAGACAGCCAGACGGCGTAACGGAGTCCCTCGATATAATTGCGAAAATTATAATTTTCGCCCATAGTGATACAGATATCAGATAAACAACAGAGACGTATTCAAACGTAAACTGAACAAGTTTAGGGGCCTAATAGGAAGAACAGCTTTGTCTTAATTGGAACCATACACCGGATGATAGAAAGATGATACCTTCATGCTGGTCTTCTCCGTAAGTACCAACTTTGCTGGGAAACTAAGACATCAAGAATTGCGGGCTGACATCGACATACGGAGACAACTCTAATTATGTCTATCCTTCTTCAAACAAGAAAATGACGCAATCTTCCAAGGAGCTTACCATAGCTACGTGGAATGTACGTAGTCTGAGTGCAACATCAAAGAGGCAACCCTTAGGTGCAGACTGTGAACACTATAACATCGATACTGCATGCATTCGAGAGAGTAAAGTAGCTCCAACTACAAACAGGCCATAAGCTAGTGCTCATGGAGCAAGAACAGGCCACATACCGGGGCTTAGGCTTCGTAATCGGACCAAGGGTCTTGGATCATGTCATTAGTTTTGGATACGTCAGTGATCGCATTGCATTCATCGACCTGACTATACCTACGTGAAAACACACTACCACTAAGTCTCGAATTGTCAACGCATACTGCCCAACTACCGAAAAAGCCAAAGGGAATCCAGCAATATTAGATTCCTTCTATGCAGAACTGAACTCCGCCATTAAAATCCCAGCTAGATGGCAACTGTTCGTGTGTGGAGATTTCAACTCCAAGCTGGGTAAACTCGGAGTTCCGGACAAAGGTTCAGGACTTGGCTTATGAATGGGATCATATGGAGAGTACACACGCAACAGCAATGGAGATGTACTGGTGGCATTCCTTAGTTCCAATGGCCTATTTGTCACAAATAAAGCTTTCAAACACCCATGCCTTCACCGGACAACATGGACTGGTCACAATACTGATCGCAAAGCCCCATCAGGTTCTATGGCTACAACAGCTGTCTTCAACCAAATAGATGTCATAGTATGTAAGACAGAAGCAAACCCCTTACTCCGGAATGCTCGTTCATATGGAGGCACAGACCTCAATTCTGACTATAAGCTAGTCATTACACGATCTCTACCTAATATATAAACATCATAGCAGACAAGAGGGTAGAGTAACCTACACCCAACCCAAGTTCATCAGCGACACTGACACTCAAATGTCATACAAAAAAGCTCTCGGGGAGCAATTAGCTAACAGCAATGTCAGCTCCGATCCAAACGAAGCCCTAACCAAAATACTGAAATCTATGGAATCATCCACTACCAGCACCATAGGTGTTCTTAAAAACAACCAAACTAGGTATACTGATGACCCTCTGGTAGTAAAACTGTCAGCAGAGCAGAAAGCATTACGGCTGCACATCTATCAAAGAGGCCAAAGTGAAGATCGCACCAAACTATGCCGGGAGCACAATATTATTCTGCGCCACATTAGCGAACACTTGAAAGATCTTGCTGTTCAACAGGCATACTCCCTAGCAGATGAAATCACTGCCTCGGATGACTGTCACAAAATGTTTCAGGCAGCCCAAGCCATGAGAATTAGTGACTAAACACCACCACTCACTGTACACAACTCTGAAGGATACATTATCGGGACTGACCAGGGAAAAGAGGAAAAGCTGACGCGATCCGAGAATGGTTCAAGGAACAGTTCACTGACAACGATGATGAGCCCTTGCATCCGTTCTCAGGAGACCCCAGCCCATTACTTACACCAATGAAAACAGCAGAAGTTGAGAAGGCACATAAAACCCTGAAAAATGAACATGCATCTGGACCTGATGGTATGAGCAATGACCTATTCAAATATGCAAGTGACATTATCTCAAAACCGATCACGCGCCTAATCAATTCAGCTTTTATGCACCACCTTCCCACCGACGCTGTAGGCCAAGGAACCCTTATCGCACTACGCAAGCCTGCCACCTGGGCCCCCAGTCAATCTGCAGACCATTGTGCTCCTCAACAGCATACGGAAAATTCTATTCAATGTTACTCTATGCCGCATCCGAGACAAGATCGATTATTTCACCGAATCATGTCAAAGTGGCTTCAAACGTGGACGCAGCTGTGCAGACATTGTATGAGCTCAACGCTTGTGTTGGTAGTCATGTCCAAACACTGGGACAAAATGGGCATTGACATGGCACGAGCCTTCGACACAATTAAACACCCAACGACCCTAGATGTACTACGCCAGGCCGTTGCAACGAAGATGAGTTACGACTAGTGAGACTACTACTTGCAGACACCAAGCTGAGAGTACGAATCAGGTCGGTGAAGTCTGTAGAGTTTGAGACATCAATCGGCTCCCCACATGGAGGTGGTCTATCTCCGGTGCTTTTCACCTGCTACCTTGCTGCCGCAATGAAATCTGTGCGGGAAAGTACCACACGACTAGCTGCAAGCAAACTAAAAATTGAGAATCCCTTTATGAATGAATCCAAAACAGAGTTCACCCACACATACCTATCGACAAAGCATGAAACTGTAGAAAATGACGACCCACATCGTGGCGGTGAACCATGGAGGAAAGGTAAAATCCTGGGCCCCCTGCTTTGCAGTACTGCTGACATTTCTGTCATGGAAACATAGCTTTTCAGTCCTTCTGGAAGCTATGGATTCATAGATCAAAGATGCTCTCGATAAAGAGGCTATGTTTATACAATGCAACCTGCGTGTCCTTGATGCTGTATAACTGTAACAGATGGGTAGCTCCAAGGCAGCTCTAGACAAACTCGATGCCTGCCACCGCAAACACCTATGCATCATCACTGGACACCGATGACCAGACAGCATAATTTCCAACGATGCACTATACAAGATTGTAATACGTCGCCGCTGTCTGTAAAAGTCGCCCAGCAAAGATGGGTCATGTTTGGCCATGTGCTAAGGATGCCAGAAGAGACACCAGCATAGAGAACCTTGGAATTCTCCGTACTCGGAGCCAGCAAATACAAAGCCAGGAGAGGACGTCATTGCATATATCTGCTAAGCGTGCTACGAGGTGACCTCAAGAAAGCAGGACTCGGTACACTCAAGTCAAGAATGGACCTGAGGAAGCTAAGGATTTCGGCTGAGGACACGACACAGTAGGCAAAAGCGAAGAAGGACTGATTGCAACTGTAGGATGTTTCTACTACTACAGCCGTAGAATACAGTAATCATACATACTTGATCTACCATTCAATTAAATTCGACCCCCTCGTCTTTGGTATTGACAATTCATGGATTCACAAGAAGACAGAGCCATATCCTCTCTCTCTCTCTCTCTCTCTGCCACGTGTCTGCGCGTATGTGTGTATGCCCATTCGTGCGTGCGTCTATGCGTACGTTAGTGCGTGCATGCATGCGTATTTGTGTTAGTGTGTGAGCGAGCCTGTGTGTGTGCATGTATGTGTGCGTGTGCACGCACTTGTGCATGCAAGCGCCTGACTGTGTGTGTGATGCATGTATTTTGAGGTAACCTATATTATTTATTATTCGCTCTACAGGTTATCGGAAACAGTCGACATAGGTGTATATAAACCACTGTACAGCATTCTACACCACACGCGGCCACTCAACCAATCAGATGTCTTCTTACAACTTGACGCGGCTAACCTGACATATGCCGATTTTCTGCATAGGGTGGCGCATAAACGCGATCAACTAATATACAGGTAATAGAGGAATTCATTTCTAACTATGCCCCGCCCATTTGCATCTAATCTCCGCCCACGCACTGCACGTGTTCGGGGATCGATTTATATACTTTGAACCCTGATTTCTCCGAATCACAATTTCAAAGTAACTATACAGACAGGCTGTTGAATCTTTTGAGACCAATTTGACTTAGGGATGTTGCTGCCGATCAACAGCACCCAGTCAAATTAGTTTCAAAATATTCTACAGAATGGTTATTAAATAGTAAATTCATTAAAGACATAAAATTTGTACACTTTACATACTATTCCAGATTCATGCAAGAGTATTTCTGACAATCATGAGTGATTACAACGTCATATCGGCCTATTTAAGTGACAGATCGGATCTATCCGTTAATTGGCAGCTGCCGACGTGTTAATTTGAACAAATGCGAATGTTTTTCTAAACATTATCGCATGTGAATTATCTAAAAAAAAGACACCTAGCTAATTAATAATCGATTTCTAATAGTTTCCTGGAACACATCGAGGGTGTATATTCGCGTCGAGTTTCCAGCTTGCATATACCTTAATTGCAAAGCAGACATTTCACGGGAAAAGCTCCATTCGTATAGCTGTCAGGATATCGCGTAAGATAGACTAAAGGTGCATATTGACACTAAATGCCTGAAAATAAAATCGTTAAAATTGTATTAAATTATGTGGCTAGATGTAAGGAAATGAAATAAATAAATACAGATGATGATTTCATTCCATATAAATAAATTTCGTATTTTTCGTTGTGATTTTGCCTCCATTTCAATTTCACAATTAAAAAAAATAACATTAATTTATACGTAATTTAATCATCATAATTTAAGATTTATTTCGTTTCCTTACATCTATCCACACAATTTAAGCCTCTACTTGTATACAATTTCAATTTATTTATAATTTTATGCATTCGTGTGTGAATATGCGCCTTTTATTCCTGAATGTATGTTTTCCGGCGATAGTCTCACCATAGCTGTGATTTCCATAATGTATTGGCAGAATAAACAGATCACGTTAAATAACAAAACATAAACGAGAATACCAAAGGCATTAGCGCTTAAACTCCTGACACTTAGAGGTGCATATTCCCCGCAGATAGCTTTGAAATAAAATTGTCAAAATTGTATACTTTTAGAGGCTTAAATTATGAACCTAGATGTAATCACACGAAATAAATCTTAAAATATGATGATTTCATTAAGCATAAATTAATATGTTTTGAAGTTGTGAAATTGAGTTCGCGACACCAGGCCCTTAATAAACTTCACAATAATAAAATCTAATAATCTATATAGAACGAAATCAGCATATGTTAAGATTTTTTTCGCTTCATTGCGTTGGAGAACACAAATTAAGCCTCTATAAGTATACAATTAAAATAATTTTATGTACAGGCATTCTCGTCTGAATGTGCATCTTTGGGCATCAAGTTCTTGCGTCGCATGTATCTACTTCCAAAGGGATTTCAACATATTTGGTCAAACATGTAGTCACTGACTGTCTTATTATTGCGTCTAATAAGGAAACCTAATTTTATTTTTGGACTGCATCACATAGTATACACGCGCACCACTCTGAACTAGCCAGATAGCCATATAATGTTGAACTATCTGGCAGGTAAGTACTTTGAACGCGACTCGCATAGTTGGACTAAGAGGCAGCAATGGACGTTTCCGGTTTTAGCTGTGTCCCGCCGATCTTTAGCTAAGCATCACACACACACACATCATCCATTTTGAGATCGATGGATCCCTGAACTCGTTGACTATGAATTTTCAGAAAACTATACATGTAAGCTGTTGAATATTTTGAAACTCATTAGTTTCTAAATATTCAACAGAATGTTAATTAAATAGTAAAGACATACAATTCTTACAACAACGCTTAGTCCGTCACAAATTAAGCGTTCGTGACGAACTTTTCTACGTCATTCATGACGTCAATGAGTACGACGCCATCTTACATGTCACATAGTTGATTATGACGGCATTTGATGGACGGATAAACTGGAAAGGTCCATTTCCCCCCAAGTTCTGTGTCCATATTGTGGCCTCTGGGCATGCGCACTGGTCCGCCGGATGGTCCCATTCCACGGTGCCGCAGGTTCTCGGCGGGGCGGCATAGCTGGTTAGCAGCAGATCTCGGGGTTGCAGAGACGGTGTTGCGTGTTGCTGGAGCATACAGAAACCGACTTCGAGAGCCGGTGGAACGTTCACCTTCCAGTAGGGCCATGCAACCATTGCCGCCAAAGTTGACCCACACCGTCTCGTCCACGCTGGTTGTGTCACCAGTGTGACGGTTCCATGGCTCCATTTTACGGCCGGGAAATAAAGTTAAAGATACATACAATAATTAATATGGTACAGTCAAACAACCGTACTCGTTTGCTGCTACCTGGAGGGGGGTTGTGAGGGAGGGGGTTAGTACATGGGGCCGGGTTGATGACTCATAATCGTGGTCCTCGCCAGAGGTACCTCACAGAATGAGATCCGTGAGGTATTCAGCAAAGGAGCGTCCTAGCGCGGCCAGTTTGATATAAACCAAATGAACCCCTACGGAACAACATTTTGTTGCGAAAGGAAAGTGCCTCGCGCGGGTCTCCATCACAGGAAAATGCCTACAATGCCGAAGCGGAGGAAGAGAGATGGCAAAACGGGCTACTTTATTGTTGAGACCAAATTATGTAAACGAGTCAACCTAGTGACGCTATATGGGAGTTGTGATGCACGCTGTTTTATGTGAAGGTGGGGTGAATGATTTCCGGAGAATTCTACACCGCCACCTTATGTAAGTTCCAAGATTCTGTTTTAGTGGTTGCCACTTTATTTATGCGGGCCTTCTGCTAATTCCTACGTTATCATTTAGTTTTTGGGTCCAAATCTAGTTTTTAGCCACAATTGGCAGTGTAAACTAACTATTCTTTACCATATAAGTCTGATGAGCGAGAATGTTCGGTGACCGTGAGGCCACGCCACGGACACTCCTCCTCTGTAGCGTACTTATTATGAGATGAGAGTTCCAGATCCTGTTACCATCAGGTCATGACCACACATAACAGCACAAGGACAAATACGGTACATAAGCGTTTGAAAAGCACATTTAAGTTTTTAGGGCAGGGACAAAGATGCAGCTATCCAACTATAGTGACCTCCGACAAAGGGCGTGGTGGGTTCTAAGACCGCACCCAGTCACTGGTAGAGTTAGATGGAGAGCTGAATCCTTTCCATCACGGTATGTTGGGTACAGATTTATGCTGATCCGTATCCGGAGAGCTAACATTTACCTGTCAGTAGGGTTATGTATTATCGCCAAGAAATGCACTGCAGGCCAATAATAAATAATATATTTCCGCAGTGCGTCCTACTTTGGCGAGGTGTTCTAATTAACCAGTATCCGAGGACACAAGGGGGGTGTATGCAGTGATCGTCACCTTATTTATAGCCACACTGGAACCCCTATAGTTCCAGAGCTAACTCTAAATAACGTGACAGAAAGAGGTCCAAACAATTAATAAGCCCAAAGCCTGGTCGAGCGTAGACAGAGACAATTACTCATTATGGAGGCCTTAAGGAAAATGGCCAGTTTATACAATCTACCCAGAGTTCTGTGTTACATATCCGCTACTCCAGAAAAGAGGCTAACACAAAATGTCTCCTACTGAGTAATCGTCCCTACTACTATAAACATATCCTATCAAGCTAGAATAGCCCAGGTTTATTTGGTCGTATGTCATGTTCGCGTAATGAGAACATGAGCAGCGACCTCAGTGAAAAATTGATGCTGTGTGGGGAACAAGGTGATGCGGGTGTTGTTGTGTATTGTGTAACCTAGTGATACTGCGGTCCAAGAGTTTTCATAATAAACAAAATAATTAAGCATGGATGGCTACTGCCATATCACTAACTTAAAAAAAATACAGTAAAATAGAAGATCACTCGATCTTGCGGTGCTTATAGACACGGAAAATGAGGATAATATATACATAATAATAATAAATTATAAAAATGCGGTCTCAAATGACCGCGAGGTCCCTATTAGTCATCAGTACCTGTTACACAGAAGTGATACAATAATAATATAATAACACAGAGTACCTATTAGTCATCGGTATGGAAGAAGTCTCATATTCACGATAGTTGAAAGCGTAACACAATTTGGAACGCGAGATGGCATACTGCGGAGGTCAGCTGCTAGGAAAATACTGCAGTCATACTGCTGATACGGCTCATTCTCAAGAAAAGTGAAGACGGTCCTTCGCGGAAGAAGATGGCTAGTAGATAGTTAAGTTCACATAAAAAGTTATTAATTTAACTGAAAGGTCTAAAAATTTCGATACTGGAGCGGAAGTTGAAAAGTGCCCTACAGTTCTTGATGGGCTACGGAAGAATGTTAGTTAATGTGGATGCATTCTGAGGGTCCACACGACGAGATGCATCGAATAGCTCACTCGATGCATCAAGCAATGTTCCCATAGCTTCGGACAAAAATGTCAAAAGGCAAATAAATGATGTGCAGATCAATTTCTACCATTGGTTGCGTGACATGGCAGATCTGGCGAGTCATCACCGAGTATGTCACTCACCCCACATACTGAACAACGAGCTACATCAGGGTCAAAAGGCACATCCCCTCGAAAGGTCCCTTTGCGGAAGTAGTCTTGGGCTACCTGACTTTACTTTGTTTATTGCCCCCAGGTGATTTCTTCCTGGGAGCTTACAAAAACCGCTTGTGCCCCAAAGAGAATGAGTCTGAAAACTGAAAGGATCCACAGCAGATCTTGGATATCTGCGTTATGGAATGCAGTTGTAGTTCGGATCGACCAGTTGGATACCGCCGTACCAGCTAAGCTGGGTACGCGCCGCCCATCCTGGATTCATTTCCTGAACACGCCCCTGGGTAGAGCCATAAGCATATATAGGCCTATGGGAGAGACAGCGTGGCGAGAAAACGACTAAGTTCGTTAAAACGCATGATGCGCATGCGCTTGCCAGAACGCTGTTTTTGATAGAGAGCGTAGTTACGACCTAGATAGGATGGCGTTTTTAGTGTACCGAGATGGTACCATGTAATCCTTATTGATTGCCTCCCGTTAAATCTGGCATTGATCAAGACCAGAATTCAACGGGCTTTTTAAATCTATAAACCATTCCAAAATCGGTTGAGAAATGGCTGAGTTATCGACAGAAAACTCTTCGTGATTATCTTCAAAATATTGCCGTGACGTCATAACACGTGGACGCAAAACTTCTAGAATGTTCTAGAACATTCGGCTGCGCTATTATTAGCTACGCGCTGATTTGCTGTTGCTCGAACGATGATTGGTTGGAGCCTGCGCCTGTGACGTCACAAGGAGTATAAAAGGTGACGTGATCCAATGATCGAGAGGATCCTCGACCAGGGGCTGAACAGGTTGGATCTGTACCAGCTACTATCAGCGCGACAGACAATACGCGTTTTCCTTCACTATGTGTCCGGTTTTTATCCCGTAGCTTGCAGTTGTCCAACCCAACGCACTAAAGCAATTTTGTAACTCCCCATTTACAGGAGCAATTTGGAATTTCTGATAATTGTTCACGAATATCAATATCTACTTCGGAACACAAATTTGTGGTGAGGCCTTCACGGCCTGAATATGTGAGCCTACAGATCCAGAGGCAGGATGTTCTTTGATTGATGACTCGCCATATCTGCCGGCCACGCCCAAAAGTGGTATTTCAACCATCACCACACTAATATCGTGTAGGTTCTTTTGGACTTTCGACCGCAGCAAGTGAACTCTGCCCGGTGCGTCTTCAGAGCTGGCTGACGTACCCAGCACCGTGAAGCTTTGTTTTGTATCTTCATTTGCATCTGACAACCCCCGCTTGTGATCGGGTTGTTTATACCTTCCATCCGTGCCATCGGTGTACGTGAACTTTCTTCACCACAGTAGTACTATCGTATCTTTTGCTGACTGCTCGTTAGACATTCTATTAGGCTTACAGCACTGAGTGATGTACTCCTGCCATGAGTGTTCTTGTGGGAGTCTTGTTTGCGGAAAATAGCTTGTAGGAACCAACCTGCGGGAACTTTCCAGCTTCCAGAGAGCGCATCATCCCACGTCGACTACGGATTGACATATCAATTTCAGTAACACGGTAGCCTAACTTAAGAATGACTACCAAGTATTCAAGTAACTATACTTCACAGTTTAATTATTTCTCTATATAGGTTTTGTTAATTATATTGTATACGTAAGAACGGTCCCGATGACTAAAAGGAACCGTAACGGTCTTAGGACCGCTAGTTATAATTTCTGTATCTGTTTATAGTTATTCTCATTTTCCTCCATGTGTTGCTAACCGCACTATAGTAAGTTCGTTAACCTGTACTAATATTTATTTATAGAAAATATAGGACTGCAGTGCACGTAGGAAACACTATACAGCAACACTTATATATGCAGCACTTTCTCCCGCCACCAACAATTTTTCACTGAGGTCGCTGTCCGCGCTATAACTCTGTTTATCCCGGCATGCTACCGACTAACCTTTTCTATTCAGCTCAATAGGATAGGTTCAAAATGATTAGAGACACTTTCTTCATTACATACTCTGTAATATACTCTTCTCTTCCGGTAGTGCGATAATCTAGCCCCGCACTCCGGTAAGACTCATAACTCCAAGATGTTGTCTCTCTTCATGTTCCACTCAGCCTCGTGGCTTCTTAATTGTTTGGATGACCCCATCAGCACGATGGGCTGATCCGACTCTGGGAAACTGTTGGGGTTTCTGAGCGGTGATGGCCAGGGTGCGGTATCACACACACTCACGTGTATCTTTTGATACTTAGTAGTTAGCACTTTAAGCCAATGTAGGAAAGCACTGCGAAAACACATGTATTAATTATTATTTTATTTACTGAATAATCCTCCCGCACCGCAGTGCAAAACTGGGCAACTTGTATATAAACCTAACGACAGGTTAAACGGTTAGTTCCATAGGACCCGGTGATGGGCGAGATGCGTACCCCCACAGAATTCCATTAGAATGTCTGGGCATGATATTTAGATCTGCCACGCCCTTGTGGGAAAGACATTTATGGTAGGCGTTCGTCTCTCTTACCCCCGCCATAACGATAGACAATGGTCTAATAATGCTTTCGTTAAATGTTACCCATGTCTTGTAATGTTTTTTGTGGTTACAGGGCGGAATGTCCGAATTTTTATCCAGTTCGGAGATCTTGCTACGTAACATGTATGAGCGCTGTCTTCAGTATTGATGTCTTAAGGCATCTGTTCTCAGCGACAGCCATGTCTAATAGCTAGGTAGATATCAGCCAGATTTCGGCCTAAAATAATTCTTGTTCTGAAAACAACTAAAAGTGAATTAAGCAAAGCAGAAGGCCCGCACAAATAAAGTGGCAACCATTAATTCAGCATACCAAGAATCACATACGACGGTGACGAGGGAATCCATCGGAAATCACCCTTCCCGTATTCATGTAAAACAGTACACACACCTATAGTCATAATCTCACTAGGTATGGTCTTTTCTTTCTAAAGCATTTTTGTTGAAATATTAGAGTGGGCCCATTTTTGCCTACTATTCTTATCCCGCCTTAAGCAGTGGCGACACCTTCCCGAGACGGAGGCTCGCGCGAGGCACTTGCCTCTCGCAAGGATTCAGCAACGATGGTCCACGCCAGGATAATACTCCTCACCCAAACTAGCACTAGGAGTAGGGCCCGCGTGAGGCACATAGCCTTTCGTCCGAGATAACCTTCTTCCTTGTCAGCTTAGAGGTATAATATCTTATATTAAGTTAATTAGTTAAGTCTCGCGTACAGGAGCCTCCTTTGCGGGGATACCTCTGCGGACCCACGAGTCTGTGTGGTACCTCCGGGAGCCCCATGTTTAAAAGTCCATCTACCTGTCTCTATGTCTCGTATTTTCGTAGTAGTATTATCTAGCATGTTTATAATTGTTTAGGTAAACTCATTGTACAGACTTATATTTTTAGGTCACCAAATCAAATCTTGTAAGTCCATAGATCACGAAATTGCTATGGACAGGCATACTGGTGACACAAATTCTTGGGATGGTTTGGACACCGGTCCCTCCATTTGCCGGTCTGACCACATCCATAGCATGTGTTGGGTGGTTTTGTGTGGGGAGTGTTGGGGCTTGGTGGCGGTCCTGTGGTTTGTTGAGTGGTCACCGCGGTGCTAAGTGTGGTGACCAGATTGGTGAGGGCGGAGATCTGTTCCATGATCTCTTCTAACCTATCATGTGTTGCCTGCCCATTGTTATTATTCTGCTGGTTCCCGTTTCCTGGGGCATTGTCGTGGCCTCCGCGATGGGACAAGCCACGCCCTCTTCCTCGAGGCACGTGATCTCCTCAGGGAGGTGGCACAGAGTGTGTTGTGTTGTTGCTGTCGGTTCTAGGTGTTGTATGTGGCTTGTCTGTAAAAGTGAAGATGTTCGCGTCATTTAGCTCATTGATGGGGTGCAGTTGACGATGAGCACTTTTCTCCTGCCAGAGGAAATTTTCGATGCATACTGCTGTCGCAGTAAGAGTTTGAAGGCTCCCGTGCTCCAAAAGGAATAGTTTTCCTTGAGGGCCGGATCTCTGCTTAACGCATCAATGAAGGTATCTAAATCGCGGTGAGTGACTCATTCATGGTTGGTGTTGGGGTACGTGCTCGTGACGAGGTGTCGGATGCAGCTAGCTAATTCGAGAAGAGTTTCCTCCACGTGTCTTCTTAGATTGTTCAATTGATGACGGCTCATTTCTCCCAATGTGGTATCTCAGAAAGAGAGCTTTCCAACTCTGTGTATGTGGGTGTGAGGTCTGACCCCCATATCTGCAGGTACATGCAAGGCTTTCTCTGACAGTTTGGCGGCCAGATACTCCCCCATCTGTTGATCCGTCCATGTCTTTGTATCGCTTATTATTTTTAACTGGCACTGGTAATTGGCCCAGTCACCTTCCCCGCTGAATCCTGGGGTGGGGGGGGCGACTCGGCCGGTGCCATGATAAGGTACAATGGGTGCGAATCTGGGACACGGCTCTGCATATCCTGGCTCCTCCGCACCAGGGGGGGGGGGTGTGCGGGATTCCCGTCTGTGGGGTTCCATATGGTAGGTTGTGATTGATGAACCCGGGTGCTTCCGCCTCAGAATAGGACCGTGCACAGGTGGTGGTGTCTTGTGCATTCGTCGTGGTGGGTCCGTAGGACGTTGCTCGTTTCTCCCTCCGTATGGCTGAGGTCCAGGGGAATGATGGGGCCGCTGAGTGTGATGGGTATTGGTGCCGCTTCTGGGATATGATGGCCGTGGTACTTCCGCAGTCCCATCTCCATGCTGCGGTACTGTAGAGTAGCAGGGAGACGAGGTTCTTGTTGGTGGAGATGCGGGCCACGGCGCATGATGGGTGAGCCATAGGTCACCGTAAAGTTGACATGGTGAACCATAGGGGTGTGTAGGTTGTATAGTGTGCACCGTAAGGGGACTTCTCCGCTGCTGTCTGTGATATGGCACGGATGTCAGACAGGGTTATAAAAGATGCTACCCGCCTGGGAGGCATCACGGAAAGCCTCCTCACTAAACGGCGAGTGCTCTGGTGGTCATCCTAATGGTGTGCCCTCTAATTCAGAATTATTTAGCTCGTCACCGGTGAGTGCTTGGGCCGCCCTTCCATCATAATACTCCACCTCTGAGTCAGGACAGTACAGATTGTAATAAAAGGGAGACCGGAACATTCAGGTGGGCGTGAGTTCACTTTGTGTTCGAGCCCCACATCGGGTGCCACTTGTAGCCATTGGGCATGTGCGCTGATTCGCCGGACGTTCCCGTTCCGTGGCACTGCAGGTGCGTGGTGGGTCGGGTCAGAATAGCTGGTTAGCAGCAGATCTTGGAGTTGCGGAGCTGGTGCTGCACATTGCCGGATCGTACAGAAACCGACTTCGACAGCTGGTGGAACGTTCACGTTCCAGTGGGGCCGTGTGAACCACACCATCTCGACCAAGCTAGTACTACCAAACACAGGAGGTAGATACATATTCACACAATTATCGCACAAATGCCATATGATTCAATTGTAATGGAAACAATTCCATCCTTGAATGCTTTGCCTAGAAGGGATGTAATATCATTCCTGTCATACTACAGCAAGAAAGCTGCATGGCGAGTCTTCAAGCAGCACCATGAGTAACTCAGAACCTAGAAATTGGCCATTTGGCAGAGGAAACAGCAAAAACAGCAGAACTCTTCATCTGTCAACTTTACACTGATATACAGGAATGTGAATAACTGACAAGGCCCGATCACTATTGTTCACCCGCACCTGAGTGTCTTCCACAAATGAGTGATGCATTGCCACTCCATATGAAAAGATCACATTATCAGGCTGCAATCTGTAGGCAAGCACATTTCGACTACCCTAGTCTACCCTCTCCTAAATCCATTGGTTGGAAAAATGGCAATGGATGGATACTACAAATAAATATGTGGATACAACTGACAAGGCCCGAGCACCATTGTTCATGAAGTAACACACACGTGAGGATTCAAAGCGGTACATTTTAAAACTAACTGTAATGATTTTTTTTACAAAACTGCTGCTGATGAATGTGGATCATCGGATCAACATAAATATATACCTATTTTCATTTCACATGGTTTTCTAAAAGAGTTAGTGTTAGAAGGTACTACATTTGAATAATGTTATCAGACCATAAGACAACTGCCACCACACACGCCGAGTAGCGCGTTTCTATAATCAATGTATGGAGGATACGGTAATCATGCGTTATGCTGTTTGATGATCTGTGTTGAATGGGTTTGTTTATTTTAATGTGGAAATGCCTTAGCTAACCATAGTCTATGATTGAATATACCCAATGCCTTGATCATTACTACATTAGTACTGATCTCACATAGATTAATGTTAGTTCTGGTAGTATGATGCAATTCTGAAATATAAATGTAAATGATTTGCTAAATGCAACAACTTAACGTTGAAAAGCAGAAGTCAAATAGCATTGTCACAATGACCTTGAAATTTGGGCTAATGACCTCACTATTATCGCACACACCCCTGGTATAGGGAAGAGTGTGTCCAAGTTTAGTTCTGGTAGTATGAAGCAATTCCGAAATATAAATGTAAATGATTTGCAAAATGCACAAACTTAACGTTGACACCGCCTTCGGAAAGGTGAGACATATGTCTTGCTTCCTGCTTCACAGGCGAGACAAAAATGTCTACTCCATTGGTTTCATGTATCTATCAGGCATATAGAGTATTACATTGTCATCATCAGAATGCTATACAATTGAAATTTAATATTTATTAATTTTTGGGTCTATCCAGTAAAACCCATCTTCCATGTATATTGGAAGTTATCACGTGTCGTGTAACCATAGCGGCCATCTTGAAATTCAATATGGCCGTCATAATTATGTTAAAGATTTTAAGGAACAATATTTATTGATCATCAGATATGAATGCCAGATGAGTTAAGACACCTTTTAACATAGATTTAACTATCACCTTAGATCGTACATCAAGTGAATATGTATATTGAATTACATTCAATAGCGGCCATTTTGATTTTCGGCCATTTTGACAGAGTTAGAGTCTCAGGATAGTTTTGCAGACAGCAGAAATGGATTCAGCACCCTCAAATCATTAAGAAAAAATTGTTTGTTAACGTTTCCCCAAAAATGCCTTTAGAAGTTAGATTTTCCAAAATCCGACCAGCCTATTAGCTACTGTATCATTCTCAAATCAACCACGCAGATAAACCATGGAGGATCTTGACAAATATTGAAGGAATCTAGTGTTAACTATGCCCCACCCATCTTTATCTAAGCTCCACCCACACTTCGCCCTTGCTGGAATCGATTGATTCCTGAACTCACTGACTATCAATTTCCAGAACACTATAAAGGTAAGCTGAATATTTTGAAACTAATTTGACAGGATGCTGTTGCTAGCTATGGCAGCAACAGCGCAGGGTCAAATTAGTTTCAAAACATTCGACAGCATGTTTATTAAATACTAAAAACATAAAATGTGTACGTATTCGGTTATTAATTAAGCATTCGTGACAAACTTAGTTACCTCATTCCTGACGTAATCGATTATGACGTCATCCTAAACGTCACATACTTGATTATAGCGTCATAAGACTGATTGATAAACTGGAATCCTCCATTAAATTCGAACGTGCAACACATTCGTATTTTTTTTAATGTGTATGTTAACATTATATTCACGTAAGATGATTGATGGAAACGAGAATCACAAGTACCATTCCTCCCCTCTGGTAATACATTACTATACCTGAGATATACCACCAATGAAGGAGTCTTGTTTCTCAGGCAATCATATGACGTCATAATCACACTACGTGGCGTGCCTGATGACGGTATAATCAATAGACCTTTCCATGTTTAGATATGCCCTGCTAAGTTCCACCCACACCTCGCTCGTGTTGAGATCGATCGACCTCTAAACTCTGACTATTAATTTCCAGAAAACTACACAGGTAAGCTATTGAATATTTTAGAACTAATTTGACTGGCCGCTGTTGCTGCCTATGGCAGCAACAGCGTCAAGTCAAATTAGATTCAAAATATTCAACATCATGTTTATTAAATAGTAGAGACATGCAATTCGCACAACATGTTGGACTATTAAGAGTTAAAGATGGGCCGTATAGAATCATTTATGACGTAATGATTATGACGTCATCTTACACGCCACTTCGCTGATTATGACGTCATATGAGGTCAGCTGATAGATGGATACACTGGAAAGGTGAATTATGCCATGAATGACGTATCTAGGATAGCCACGTACGCAATAAGTGATGACGGACTAAGTGTTGTTGGACGAATTGCATGTCTTTACTATTTACTAATCATAGGCAGCAACAGCACTCAGTCAAATTAGTTTCAAAATATGCAACAGCTTAGCTGTATAGCTTTCAGGAAATTGAGATTCAGGGAGTGCATGGATCTGTCAATCTCACCACGTACGAAGCGTGGGTGGAGCTTAACTAGGGATGAGTGGAGAATAGCTCAAACTTGATTCTTCCGCTATGGCCGTTATTTACCAATGGAACAGCGTGATTAAATAGCAATTTACTTCAGGTTGGATATTAATTATTCCTTGATTAGTAAGTCTGTCCATATCTGTATGATTAATCACGTGATAGCTTATCAAACACGTGATTCATGGTGTTGCGATTACATCCTATTTCAACTGGAAAGTACGTGGGAACTTGGGGGGTGTGGGTCGTGAAGCGGGTAGGATGTGTGGCTGAATGTTCTCGTTCAACAGTTCAGATATTGAAAGGGTGAAGGTCGACGTGCGGGTGTTCTGGGAATAGATGCAATTGGGGAACTGTACTTGTAGCATTAGCCATTGCTCATTGTTTTTTCGAAAAGCAAGTATTGATAATTCCTGCCCTCTATATCGTGAAGGTGCCTGAATCCCACCCCACCCCTTCACTAAATAACAATATGGCTCGTGTTAGGCTTGTGCGATTATTGCTTTGATTGATCACGATCGATTTTTTAAGAATAATCGTCATTACTCGATTAATCAGCTTGGATACAAATTATCCAGACATAGCACTCAAATAGCATATCAATGACGGAAACTACAATGGTGTTTAGAAAAGTCAATTTTCAGACCAAGAGAAAACTCTCGAGCCAGTCATATCAGTGATATATTTTCAAAAATTATCTTCTCTTGGCCTGCAAATGGACAAATATCGATTTACGTGACCCACCGCATTAAAAAAGTAATTAAACGGTAGGATTTGACATATTTTTAATGCAGTAGAAATTATTCACAATTATTACATTATATAATTTTTTAATCATATAAATTAACGATTTCGGAAAGAATCTTGATTTTCGATTTAATCACGTAATCGCACAAGTCTAGCGCATGTATTTGAAAGCGCATAGCCACATACTCTATATGGGGGATAAGTGTGTGTTATGATCTCTCGATTTCTCTCTTTCATGTCCAATGGAATAAATGGACGATGTGTAGGTTGTTATCTCCAGCTTATGAAAACACCCAACATGACTAAATTTTATTACTCACATTGACCACATATATTCTGCAAACGAAATGACGACGACGATGACAATAACATGTACGTAACGAAATATTGAAAATATATCAAATAAATGTCTGCATACTCATGGCCCTTCTTTTGTTGCAGCTGTTACTGGAAGGGCAAGCCTTGCTCAGTGTCAAGCTTCACAGAAGTATACACGGATTATGGTCTCTGCTATATGTTCTCTCTGGACTCCGCAAGCGCGAGAGTTGATAAAACAGGTAAAAGATGTTGTTGTCGTCGTCGTCGTCGTCGTCGTCGTCGTCGTCGTAGTAGTAGTAGTAGTAGTAGTAGTAGTAGTAGTAGTAGTAGTAGTAGTAGTAGTAGTAGTAGTAGTAGTAGTAGTAGTCGGTCCGTCGGTATGTGTGACTGGTTCTCTCTGTCTGTCTACATATCTGTCTGTTTGTCATTCAGTCGGCCAGTCGTTCAGTCGGTCGGTCAGTCGGTCAGTATATTTGTTGGTTGATTAGTGTGTCGGTCGGACAGTTAGTCAATCGGTCGGTCAGTCGGCCAGGCAGTCGGTTCCTCGGTAAGTTGGTCAGTCATTTGGTCGGTCGGTTGTTCTGTCGCACGGTTGTTCAGTTCGTTGATTAGTCGGTTGGTCGGTCGGTCCGTCGGTTGGTCGGTAGGTCACTTTGTCAGTCGGTAGGTCAATGATGGCTAAGAACTACCACTTCACGCAACTGTAAAAGGTCTTTTAAATTTCTGTTTACAGATTTACGCCTTCACTCTTCTTCGTCTTTTATGTAGGCGGGTAGTTGGTCTCTATTTGAAAAAGAAATACGTTAAACTGTTTCAAGAACATTTTCAAATAATCGTCGAAAATATTGTCATCTATGCAGCCGTTTTAAACAGGATTAGTCGAACAGTGCTTTTATGCTGCGATAATCTTGACCATTCTCCAAATAAAAGTTATTGTTATTTTCCGAAGAACTAGCTGACTAGAGCATTGTAGTGTCATCATGATTATCATCATCCTCGTTATTGTAGTGAGAAACTATTCGCTTCCTCTCAGTTGCCCGAGGAGGACTAAAACAAACAGAAGCCTGGTCTTTCATAAGACAAGCCATGCAAATAAACAGGAAATAAATAATACATTGAAAAGTCAAATATTGACTCCGTGCCCACCTCGCCGCTACTCGAGTGTGTGACTTTATGGCCATTGCAGCAGCAGTTGTTCAGGGGTCGATATAATTACTCCATCAAGAGATATATTGGTGCTGGTGAATTGGAATCCAATTCTGGAAGTCAGTAACATTTTTCTGCTGGTTGCAAACGAATGGGACTATTTGAGTATTTGTGGTGGATTGGAGTTGCTGGTATTTTATGCTGTTGCTGTATTTGATATCAGCATGCACCAGCGCATGCTGATATCGAATACAACAACAGCATAAATGTGTTTACAAAATGAACATAAGATTCCCATTACAAATAACCTGACAAATTCGGCGCTAAAGATTCAGTTGTAATTTTCAGCTAACACTACCCATGTCAAGTGTTACCAATGCAACAATGGGCATCCCACCCCCAACCACCCCTCACTACACCCTTCTCCTCGTATCCACGCTCGCGAGAACATTTGTCATTTCTGACCGAACGTACACGCCGAACGCCGACCGTCATATCAGCGGCAGCAATCATTTGCAGATATTTTCCGCCGTTGTTAATAAAGCGCAAATATTCGCTCTTAACCCCTGTCATTGTTAATAATGTGTTTGTTATTCCTGGGCTTTCTCAATTTGTATCGAAGCGTCATTATCATGGCAATAGCGTAGACAGTGCTGGACCAAGATCAGAATGCGAAGGAAAGATATGGGATGAGACTGGGTTGTAAATTAAAGGAACTAGGCGCACTATGAATGACGATGACGACGACGAAGAAGAAGAATACGGAAAAGAAGAGGAGGGGGAGGAGGAGAAGCAGAGGAAGAAGAAGAAGTAGAAGAAGAGGAAGAAGAAGAATTAGAAGATGGAGAAGAAGAAGAAGTAGAAGATGAAGATGAAGAAAAAAGATGATGAGGAGAAAGATGATGATGATGATGATGATGATGACGACAACGACGACGACGACAACGACGACGACATACACCAATATGGAAAGAGATATGCATTTATGTTGGTTCCCTAACTACCTTGCAATATTTCTTACTCCTAAATACCCTCTTACCGAATACGGAAAAACCCCAAAAACAAAGCTACATCGCAAATAGATTAGTCCCAGATGATCGGGTTTTATTCAGTCCGTCTCAGAGGGGGAGATAAGAACTGGTAATAATATTCAATGCAATAATAATAGAAACATATCTCCCGAAAAAATACGATCTAAACGATGTAAATTCATTACAAAGAAATAAATCTTCTGTTGAATATCTCGAAATTAATTTGATATTGAAATTTTACTACAACAAATTTCAGAATCAAATTATTTTCAGATTAGTAGGCCACATTTCTTGGATAGGATTGGTGTAAATAGAACGGTACAAATTATATAATCGCTGCATATTCTTGGGATGGTTTTACACGCGCGTACATGAAGAGAGACTCCGTGACGGATTTTACCCTCCCATTAAATCACCGTTGTTCCAAATTACAGTGAGACTCGCGTCATTTTCCTAGCATCTTCGCGCGTCTGTGTCGCAATCTTGATCTTGTTTCCAGAAGGGAAAAGTTAATACCATACAAACACGTGCCAGTCTCGTTCGGTAATGATTCAGAGAGATGAATTTATTTCTTTGTGGTGTGTGCGGGTCGGCGTCGCCGACCCGCACACACCCCAAAGAAATAAATTTGGGTGGGAGGAGTTGAGAGCTTGTACGCGGAGTCGGATTTGGATAACGGCAGTAACAATTCCTGGTAATGAAAGTGAGTGAGTGCTTGGTCGGTGGTGATTGTCAACGTTGTCCGAATGAAATGAACAAGAATATTCAGTATTGTTGAACGTGACAGGAATATTTTGCTGCTAATGCGTATTTGGGAGAAATAAATGAGGGGCTTGTTAGCGGGTTGAGGTTGTCTGAAGTTTGGGTGAGGGAACTTTCTGTCTAAGCGACACACGAATGTGGGGTTTCTTGGGAAAAGTTGACACACTGCTCCTGTGAAATAACCGTAATATATCAACGTACTCTACTTTAATTAATTATTTTAATTTTTTTACTCGAGTTTATTTTCCCTTAAAGGCGCACATTCACACCAAGATACTTGAATAGAGAATTCTTAAAATTGAATACTTTTAGAGTCTTAAATCGCGTACCTCGATGTAATGAAACGAAGCAAATCTTAACATAATATGATGATTTCATTACGTATAAATTAATATAATTTTAAGCGCGAATTTGAATTAGGGATAAGTGTCTCTAAATCAATTTCACAACTTAACAAATTTTATTACTCCTAGTATACAGAATTAGATCATCATATGTTAAGATTTATATCGTTTCATTACATGTCATAAGTGTGCAATTTTAACAATGTTATTTCCAATCATTCTGCATTGAATGTGGGACATCATTGCCTAAGCAACATGTAAAACGTAAAGTTACCCAGCAAGCTATTGAGCCAATTCCAGACAACATAATGCATGTTAATTTGATTAGAGACTATAATTAACCTCATGATTATATTCTAACAAGTCTAACTAGAAGTGGCCACTTACTACTATAGTGAAAACTTTCAGTCAACGCGCTATGAAAATAGTCTAGTTGAATCCATACTTAGCTCAGACTCCATATTTCCGAGACTTCAGGATGAAATACGATTACCCAGAGTCTGTCACTTCTCTTGCTTAATTAACATAAATACACACATCGTGCAGTCAACATTTCTCTCCCAACTTTCGAAAACCGGTAATTTTCATTGACATATTGCCCCATTACAGTGGAAATTATAGCTTTCTCTAGAATGGCGTATGGCCAATGCACGCATTGGTCTGACCGAACGCTTCCCACGCACTACATGTTATTTCTTTCTGGAAGAGGATTGATCAGAAAATAATCCCATTTTAGGACAGGGATCGGATGTATGTACTATAGAGTCTGCTAGTCGTAAGGGTTTTGATGTCCACCCTTATAAACACGACTTGCCGGGACGGGATCAATACCGGGCCAAAACGGCCCGGTATTAATCCTGTACCAGCCCGGTAAATGGTCTTATCACGTGTCAGCAGTATGTGTGTCAATAGTACCGTGTATATATCCGGTAATGTAACAAACTTAATCGGATATTTTTCAAACAAGCTTTGGCAAACAAATGTGTTTGACAAGTTTTGATGGTGGTGGTGACGGTGGTGGTATGCTGGCGGTGATGCTGGTGGCGGCGTTGGTTGTAGCCGTAGTAGTAGCAACGGTAGCAGCAACAGCAGTGGCAGCAGTAGCAATAGCAGTAGGAGTGGCAGCTGTAGCGGTAGTGGTAGTGGTAGCGGGTACGGTTACGGTAGTAGTAGTAGTAGTAGTAGTAGTAGTAGTAGTAGTAGTAGTAGTAGTAGTAGTATTAGTAGTAGTAGTAGTAGTAGTAGTAGTAGTAGTAGTAGTAGTAGTAGTAGTAGTAGCAGCAGTGGCAGCAGTAGCAATAGTAGTAGGAGAGGCAGCTGTAGCGGTAGTGGTAGTGGTAGCGGGTACGGTTACGGTAGTAGTAGTAGTAGTAGTAGTAGTAGTAGTAGTAGTAGTAGTAGTAGTAGTAGCAGTAGCAGTAGTAGTAGTAGTAGTAGCAGTAGCAGTATCAGTAGCAGCAGCAGCAGTAGCAGTAGTAGTAGTAGCGTACTGCAGTATTAGTATCAGTTGCAGAAGCAGCAGCAGGAGAAGCAGCAGCACCAACAGCGACAACCGTAGTATTAGCAACAGCAAGAATAGCAGTAGCAATAGCAGTAGCAGCAGCAGTAGCAGCAGCAGCAGCAGCAGCAGCAGCAGCAGCAGCAGAAGCAGCAGCAATACCAGCAGCACCGCCGGCGGTAGTATTAGCAACAGCAGCAGATGCAGTAGTAGTAGCAGTAGCAGCAGTTGTGATCGCGATTTCTGGAATCTGGACAATTTTTCGGATTAGAATGATATCTATTACTAAGTAAATAATAATGAATGATGTGTCACGTGGTATACTTAGACGAAACCGAATGTCAACTAATTGACGTTAACGGGACATTAAGTGACAGCGGCTGTACTGTCAGCAGACGTATGGGCGGATGCTGGAGCTCCTGAGATGACGGGTTTTCAAGTGTAGTGAAGTTAATCAAGAATTCAGTATTTCATATTGTGCAGTTGTGTGTGAGCTTATCAATAAACATTCCCATTCTCTACAATCCTGGACGAGACGAAATTTTCTAGAGTAGGTAATCAAGCCATCGTATTGTCGTAGTTATTTTACTAAGGTCTGTAACGAGGTACGCACCCAGGCGGTATTTCTCATGGCATCTAAATGTTGGAGGTTCCAGAGACACCACACCCTAAAATCTGGGGCTCCAAAACTGGAAATCCTGTGTTCCAATGAGGTCTTTCTCATCCATACCAAACTTAGAATGTAACATCGCCTCATAGCTATGAATTGTGGGGTTTCATAACATATTGTGTGGGTATTTCTGTGCAAACACCTATAAAGCTAATTCATATCTAATAATCATAGGCCTGCAAGATTTTTAGGCATCCCATGTGAACCAGTGCCACTACATACCCTCAAAAGGACGCTTATGAGAATCCCTGCTAGCCCATGTTGCATAGGGGCTAACTTGAGTACATGCCCGCATAACCGCAAACACTCGCTTAATCGTTCGGACATTGATTAATAATGAGGGGTTCCTAGCTTAACCACTTAACCTTTACAGACAAGCACCAACAAATATTTTACTACACGTGTAACATGCTGTTGAATATTTTGAATCTAATTTTACTGGGAGGTGGTGCTGCCTGTGGCAGCAACCTCTCCCAGTCAAATTAGTTTCAAAATATTCAACAGCGTTCGTTTATAGTTATCATGGATTTGAGATGCTGTCATTTCAAGGGGCATAGAGTTAAATGATTGTTCAATCATTAATTAGTTCTTTCTCCAACTATAACCAAACCTGGTAGATTTAAACTAACATAACTCTTTGTGGGGATATCGAAGAAAAGTAGGTATTGATGACGACATACAATCGATTCAGTCTAAGTGAAATATCGACAAAAAGTCAGATGGAAAATACATTGGACGATCGATGGCGCGCCATCACATATACCCCACGTTCGTTGCTTTGACCTTTTGACCACCGCCCCAACCCGCTGGGTCGGATCCAAATGTACATATCCGTTGCACTCCGCATTCAAATAGGTGGCTCGTCTACCAGATTTGGTTCAATTCTGTCCAATGGTTAGTAGGAGATGCGGTACACTCAATCATTACCGCCGGGCATGCACGCACGCACGCATGCGCGTACGCACAGACACTCGAGGGAGACGACATAATACCACCATCTCTTCGAAAACCATGGGGATAATTATCTACTTGAAGTTGTTTGTTTTTCAATCTTGTCAAGTTATTCAACAGAATAAGTCCATTACAGCTTAATGCACATCGGTGTTTAAGGGGATTAAATTAGTGCAGTCACTTTAAAGAATAAGTTCCTGACCATCCCCACCGCCACCCCCACCCACCCCCGCAACCCCCCCCCCCACCCACCTCCACCCCACGCACAACCCCAAACCGCCTCCCAAAAACCCCACCCCCGCGGAAAACTCTGACATGGTAACATTCCATATTTCATAGGAAATACTAATTTTCTTAGAATTGTGGTACAGTAGATGTCAGAAATAACTTAAGATATAACTTTTCGAAAATAAAATAAAGCGTACTGTTGAATATTTTTAACACACTTGGATTGGAAGGCATTGCTGCCTAAGGCGGCAATGCCTTCCAATCCAATTATGTTCAAGATATCAAACAGAAGATTTCTAACCAACTAACATATTTCTGCTTTTATTTCGGAGACATTTTAGCTTATTTACGAGCTGCACTGTAACCAGATTGAAATCCATTTCTTTCTCCTCTTGTATACGATACCATTTCTTCGTCACATGTTCGTATCCTTGTCGAGATTATTCGAAAATGGCATCTCGACGCGAAGAAAATGCAGCTGTTTAAATGGCAGTCGAGAAATAAAAGCATTTCTGACGGTCGCGATTAGACGCAACGCGACAGCTGTGACAACAGGCCCTCGTATTGGCAGAGATTTTATGCTCCCCGGGGGCCGATAACAAACCGCTAGATGTCGGATTTTGCTAGAACTAGATCCGTTTGGGTCCGATGGAGTTGGTTCCAGGAGTAGGCGTCTGAGAGAATGATTGGAATTAGTCAGATCATGTGGACCATTTAGTTAGGTAATTAGTATTTTAAGTACGCGGTTTTCCCAAGAAAGCAGTTAACATTTGAAGCCATGAAGTGGATGTTCCTGAGACAGGTGCTCGTAAACCTACCTGGCCTTAAAAACCAGCATCTGGGGTGAGGTGGCAAGGGGGAGGGTACAAATTGCAGTTTGTTAGGGGTGGGGTGGGGTGGGGTGTGTGGGTGGGGTCATCTTTTATTAGTGGCACTAAGATGTTCTCAAAGTAGTCCAAAGGCCCACATACACAACAAATTGCTTAAAACTAAAATTCTTAAAATTGTATCCTTTTAGAGGTCTACTTTGAGTATCTTGAATAAAGATATAAATTATAAAATGAAACAAATCTTAACATATGATGATTTCATTCCGTATAGATTAATATAATCCTTTAAGTTATAAAGTTGAATTAGAGAGTCCCCATCCACTTACGTGTTTCAAACTCAATTTCACAGCCTCAAAAATGATATTAATTTATGTGGCATGAGGTCAGAATAAGTTAGGATTCATTTCATTTCTGTACAATGCGGTAGACCCACACAATTTAAGCCTCTAAGCGAATACGATTTTAACAAATTTATTTTCTCGCGCCCGATTGTTAGTGTGGGGCCTTGAACAGATCTGACATGTCTAGCAAAATCTCATAACCGTGAAAGGAGTGGTTCGTTACTGGTGAGCCATTTGTCTCAGATACTCGCTTATATACTCTTCCAAACCCCCACCCACTCCACCCCACCCCGCCCCCACCCCAACAGATTGGACACATATTCCCAGAGTTTACGTAAGCCAATCCGTTTCTTCTTGACTATGAACAGCTCTAAATATCGTTTATATTGGCCACTGCATTTCCGCACAGAAATATAGGATTCCAGTTTATCTATCAATCATATGACGGACGTCATAATCAACTGCGTAAAGTGAATGTGATGCCGTCATAATCAAGTACGTCATGAATGGCGTAGGTAAGTTTGTCACGAACGTCTAATTGTTGACGGACTAGAAGCGTTGTTGTACGAATTGTATGTGTTTACTATTTAATAAACATGCTGTTGAATATTTTGAAACTAATTTTACCTTGCCGCATAGCAACAGCACCCAGTCATATTAGTTTCAAAATATGCAGCAGCTTACCTGTACAGTATTCTGTAAATTGATAGTCAGAGAATTCAGCGATCGATCGATCCAAACACGCGGGGAAATTGTGGGTGACGCTTAACTAGAGACGGACGGGGTATAGCTAAAACAGGATTACTCCATTGTCGCTGTCGATATGGTTGTTATGTAGCAGACCCAATAACCAATTTGTTCCATTTGTAAACCGCCCAGAACCATATGTCAATTTGTTATCTGTGTGCGCTTTTGTAAACAGCGTAGGCCCATGTGGCAGTACTCGCCGATAACAAATTGGCATACGGGCTTGCGCCGTTTAATAACGAGCCGAATTGATTATTGGCCGGTTACAGTTATATTCGCATTCGCGTAGTCTTCTAAGAATTGTGATAATTTTTTGAGTCGAGCTGTCCAGTTTTAGTGCCCAATTAGAAAGGTACACGTCTAGTCAAATTATTTCAAGGGGTTTCCGTTGTAGCTGTCTTGAAATTTTAACTTAATGGATAAACATTCTCGTTATGAAAATATCTGACTAAATTGTTACTGAGATTCTCGATCGTAAACTGTGCACGAATAACGAAGCCAGTTATATTCTGGAGTTCGTCCTAAAGCGAAGTAACGTCAAACGCTGTGGGGTGTCATAGCTATGTTTACAGTACAGATCAGAAAATAAGGTACCATTTTTCCAAAACTAGAAATAGAAACATGTTAGTTCGTAAGAAATGTTCTGTTGAATATTTTAAACATAATTGAATCGGAAGATATTGCTGCCATAGGCAGCAATATCTTCCAATCCAATTATGTTAAAAATATTCAACAGTACGTTATAGTTTGTTTTGGATACGTGTAAAGTTATTTATGAGCCGTACTGTAACAGTCAACTCTGTAATGATTTGTCCTATGGTCGTCAGTTCAGGGTACGCCCAAAATTGGCTTGCTTAATATCTGCTTCAGTGATAGAGAACCAATATAACGCCGCCGAGGGGTAAGAGAAACATACTGTTGACATCATTAAGCGAACACTTTGCCGTCGATCGTCACGAAGCCTCCCACGTGTCAAGTTCGTCTACTTCATCATCGCTCCGTAATCATAGTCGTCCAACCCAGCCAGCAAGCTATGCAGACACATTCAAGAACCTGGCTCGCATACACTAACACCTCGGAAAAAACTCAGAAACATGTTAGTTAATACAGTGTTGACATGATGTAAATGTTCTGTGAATATTATGGAGTTCATTTGATTGGAAGCGATTGCTGCCTTCATCAAATTAAGGCCAAAATATTCAACAATGCGTTTTCTTTTGTTTTTCAAACCATTGTAAGTTATTTCTGAGCATTTGTACTGTAGCTATCATCGCATGATCTGACGATGAGTTGTGTGTGGGTGAAGGGCGAGGTCTGAGACACCCCCACTCCAATCCAACCCTCATCGAACTCTTGATGCTTGTCGGGTTTCATGTCAGCCCCATCAGTGACAAAGAAAAAAACATTGATGCATTACTTGTTCGATAATTCCCTTTTCTAAACTTTGGCGCACGCTCGAAACCGCGCCAATGCTCTCGGAGAGTTGCCACTTAACCCTGACGAAGAACTATGGCTCCTGAAGCCGTTGCCGTGCCAGTGTCGAGAAGACTTTATCTGTAAGCGTATCTCGCGCGAATGTCCAAATGCCACACTGTTTATTTCCGTTCCGCTTTTGAGTTATGCGATCGCGCGAGCCAGCCGAGTGATCAATGACTATTGATTCCATCTCGCAAACAAAAAGCACAAAGTTCATCATCGCCACTGGCCAGAAAGCCAAATAAGGTTAAACCTGTCTACAACGGACCTCGTATGGTTCATCAAAAAGTGATTGTTAATAGCAGATTGTTACATTAGTACAATCTATTAGTCATTGCATATATCTTTTAAAGCCTAATGATGGTGCTTCATTAAGACAGTTTGTCTTACGGCCACCCGTCTTAAAGAGCCACTATCAATAGGCAGACGAATACAGGTGTCCGTTATAGACAGGTTTTGTTATACGATCTATGTCTCACTATCCATCTTACGCCCTTTGTAACCGAAGCTAGACACATATATAACCAGGGCATAGTTAATCTTTTAGCAACTAAATTACCACACATTATTTCTTGGATCGTTGCTCTGGATAAATGATTCCTGATTGTTAGCAAAGTTAGCTGTCTATACCAACAAGATCTTGCAAAGACATTGTCTCCCAGATCTAGAATAGCCATGTTTAGATAATCTAAAACATTCGGAACATCCGCCACTAGCAAACGAAATATATATTAATCGGATAATCCTAATTTCTGGAATAGTCCTGGATTTCGCAATTTATAAGAACAAAGATCCTTTTGGCAATCCTCTTTCTGCCTTCAGGAGAAAGGTTTACGAAAAACGACTGCTACTTTGTTGAATTCTTTGGACAAATTTACCTCTGCCTTCAGAAACAAGGCTTACAAAAATAAATACAACATTTATTTTTTTAAATCTCTGTCACAAATATTTTTTCACAAAAAGTTTTGTTATTTAATTTGCCGTTCTAATCATAGAACCGTTGATAATTCTTGTATCTTGAATATTAAGAAAATCTGTTATTATTAATTTAGATTCTATTATCGATTCTTGGTCATCATTGATCTCGTCTGATACAATAGGTATCACAGTCCTCTGAACAGGATTGTAACTTTCAGACTGATTTCGGATGGCGTTCTTCTTGTATGCCCAGAGCGTGAACTTGATCTTAGGCCGTGTTCTCACTAGAGACGTAACCAAGAATAACGCCATACCGCAGACCGTGTTCTCACTGGAGACTTAACCACCGTATCCCAAAACATGGCGTATGGCGTTATTCCCGATTAACTCTCCAGTGAGAACAATGCCTGAGTACTGCGTTATTCCTGGATAGGTTTCAAGTGAGAACGTGGCCCCAATTAGTTATGTCGATACATCCTGAACATATTATTTCACCGCGAATTCGCCAAGTAGCTAAGTTAAATATGGCGTCTCCTTTTGATTAATTCTATAAATCTATTACTAGGATGTGGTGACTTTTCTGAACTACTTAAAAGATCATATGATACTTTGCTCCAATGCATTATCGTACTGGGAATAAGGTTGAATTTAAAGATGTTGCAAATTTGGTTGAAGTGGATGTTGTGCAGGTTTTTGGTTTCGAACAGGCGTCTATAAACTGTGTAGTGGAATCGTTGTTTGTCATTGTAGACTTTTGCAGCACATACTAAAACGGTTGTGTTACCTTCTGCCTGTTAATGGTGGGAGTTTTAGGTTTTCAATTTTATTTGTTATACTGCCTGGTTCGTAGCTATAGTGTGAGGTGGTGAATCTAGCTGCACGTTTTTATACGCATTTTCGGCTGTCCTGAAGAGCTATTTGATGAGTGTTCCAAAATGTACTTGCATATTAATATTTCAACATTGGTGTAATCAGTCCCATCTATGATTGAAGTCTCAATGGAACAGAATGATAAGTTTCTCAGAAATAGTCCTAATATTGTGTACGATTTATGGAAAATCGCTGCGCTTGGTTTGTTCCAGATTAAATCAACTGTGATGTTGAAGCTTAAATACTTTACTGATGAAACAAAACTTGGACTTGCTTTCTGTTAGCATGTAGTTAAATGTGAGAGGGGTTTTTTGTTTCTGGTTAACCGCATAATCTTGCATTTTGCTTGTTGGGTGTGCATTCGCCAAGTGGTACACCAGTTACTGGTCTGAATATGCACCTGTATGTCTTGTTGGAGTGCTTCACAGTCCTTGAGGTAATCAATTTCCCGATAACATAAACAATTGTCAGCGAATAGTCTGTTCTATGAGGAAATGCCCCGGCCTATATCATTTATGTGGACTGAAAACAGGAGCGGGCCTAGAACAGTTTCTTGACGTACACAAGACATAACTCACTTCAGCAACGTTTGATTTAGCACCTTTGATTACTTGGTTATTTAAATGAAATCTCACCTTATATTATACTAACCATTCATGCAATAGAATTTGTCAGCCATAGTCCATCCCTGACATTTTAGCTTTTTATCATGCCGAGAACGAAAGATATTCAGACTTTTGTAGCTAAATGTTAATAGATTTCTACAGCCTATGATGGCTACCATGATTTACTTTTCAACCAATCAGAAAAACCCTGGCGTATTTGCCTCGGCACTCAGTCATAAAGGTGCCAGCTATAGCGTGGCAATGTGGTATAAATGCAATCATACAGGTAAGCTGTTGAATATTTTGATACTAATTTGAGTCTAAGTTGTTGCGGCCGTGTGCAGCAACAACTTCCAGTAAAATAAGTTTCGAAATATTCAACTGGGTGAGTAGTACATTAATAAAGAATGTAATGCATTGGCACTTAGACGGCAGCAAGCACTATCGCTTGAGGTGACAAAATGGTGGCGTTACTGTTCAACATATACGTGATATTACAAAGCAGATAATTGTGATACTGGTAAGGGAATGCGACAGAATATGAATGATATGGAATCTATAGACCATAATCTGTCGATACAATACAACATTTGAGATGAGATTAGCATCCCTTTAACATTTCCAAGTACAACAGGGATTGTTATTGTACTCGTCCACGTTGTGTTTAAAAATCAGTATTGAACGAGACGCCGAATAGGAACTGGTGTGTATAAACACAATTTCTCAATTAATAAAATTATATACCTTTATATAGAATGAAATCATCATATGTTAAGATTCATTTCGTTTCATTACATACACAATTTAAGCATCTAAATGTCTAATAATTTAACAATTTTATTTTCCAGCATTCTGGTGTGAATATGCACCTTTAATAGTAAATTAGTAGAACATTTCTCTACCCAGCCAATTGATAACTTGGAATAATTAACTGGGTTTGCGCGAATTAATCGCGTCCATATCAGACCCCCATGTCAATCGTGTGCGATTGTATACAAGATAGCCATCGCCATATCAATATAACGATTACGCATTGGTTAATCGATACACTCAGTACAGGTATACAGCTCATGGGGGGAATTACTGATTGACTTCGGTGAACGACAATTACTTTATATTTTACGACATCAAATAGCCGTGCTGAAGCGACATTTCTTGCTAAGCTCCGCCCACTTTGTAAATTTTTATGAATCGATTCATCTTGAATACAGAATTTCGATTTAAGGTAGTTGTATAGGTAGACTGAGGAATATTTTGAAACTAATTAGACAGGTCCCAGTTAAATTAGTTTCAAATTATTCAACAGAATCGGCATTAATGTTCCAAATGACATACTACCCATACACTTTTCCTGACAGACATTTCAATATCATGACGTCATTTTGATCGTGACGTCAGATAATTTCGTGGCAGAACGGGTCCCATTATTAGTTCAAATCTGAAAATGATGAAAATTCTGCTTTTTCTACAGACTATGCGTGATAATGAAATTATTACACAAAACTGTATTAGATGAATTTGTAGCAACCGTCCATTCATTATAATGACAATATATGTGATTGATAATAAAACAACCGTCTCAAATCATGCATGTTACTGGGCCCGTCCAGGGCCAATAACGGCCCAGTAGCATGCGCTATCAGGGATACCTTAGATTTTCAGCTATGCCTGCCAATTTGATCGCTATGACGTCATATCGGTTTAACGCCTTAACCTCCGAAAAGCCAAATACAAAAACCGTTTTCAATAGAACTATTCTGTTTTGAACCTAATTTGACTGGAAACTGTTGCAGTCTATGACTGCGACAGGTTCCTGACAAATTAGCTTTAAAATATTCAACAGTGTACCTGGTAGCTTAGCATGACATTAACTCTCTTGGAATTCAAGCAAAGATTTACAGTACAGCTCAGAAATGAAAGAAAATAGAACGTACTGGTGAATAGTTTGAACCTGCTTTGATTGGAAGACATTGGTGCTTAAGGCAGCAATGTCTTCCAATTCAATAGAGCGGTGAATAATATGATGCCATAATCAAATAAGTCACAGGTAGGTTGATGTTACAATTAAAATGCATCATGAATGTCGTATCCAAGTCCATCAGGAGCTCTTAATAGTCCGTCGTATGTACGAATTGCATATCTTCGCTATTTAATAACCGTTTTGCTGAATATTTAGAAACTAATTTGACTGGGCGCTGTTGCTGCCATAGGCAGCAACAGCCCCCAGTCAAATTATTTTCAAAATATTCAACAGCTTACCTGTACCATCATCTCTCGAGGCCAGAGCAAGTGACCATTTTTCGTCTCAGAACTGGACATAACAGACTAAACCAACACATGTACAGGCGGTTCCACCTTACGACATCGCCCGCTTGTCCTTGTGGAGAAGCAGAACAGACCACAGAGCACATACTTCAATGTTGCAGTACGTATCAGCTGCTGAGAGAAGAGATCTGGCCTTTGTCAACCTCTTTTCTTGAAAAGCTGTATGGGCCTGTGGAAGAACTGCAGAAAACCACAGATTTCATCTTGAGAACGGCTCTCCAAGTGTGATACCAGCGATCGAAAAGAAGAAGAAGAACCTGTATAGTTTTCTGAAAATTTAGATTCTGTGATTTCAGGGGTCGATCGGATCGCAACACGGGCGCAGCGTGGACGGAGCTTAGCTCTAGAGGTGGGCGGGGTATAGCTAAACCCGTTATTATGTTCAGCACATTCAACAGAGACATTTCTTGCTATGGCCAACATGTGTACGTGGTATTTCTTCTGTATTTTGGAAACATGTCACGTTATTTCTGAACGGAACTATAAATGCGATCGCATGATCGAAAGGTTATCGTATTCCGCTATTTAATTAGCGGCTGTCGTAAAAATTAATGAGTTGGGCCTATCCTCTTGAAATCTAATGCCAAGCAAAGACCGGCGATAAAGAGTTACAATACCAAAATCGATATCTAGAACTAGAATCCTTTTGTTACTGGGTATAGAATACATACGCAAGAGCTCAGAAATAACTTAAAGGGGCGTATTCACACAAGAATGCTTGAAAATAAAATTGTTATAAATATGTATTGTAAACCTTTTGAGGCTTAAACCGTGTACCTATATGTAATGAAACGAAATAAATCTTAACATATGATGATTTCATTCCATATAAATTAATATAATTGTGTTGTGAAATTGATTAGACACCCGAATCCTTAATTCAAATTAACAACTAAAATGATGTTAATATATATGTATTGAAATCACCATATGTTAAGATGTATTTCGTTTCATTGCATCGAGGCACACGATTTACGCCTCTAAAAGCCAAAAAAGTGTAACAAGTTTTTTTGAGGCGTTCTGGTGTGAATAGCCACCTTTAAAACGCACCGTTGAATGATTTGAACATAGATAAAAAATGGGCGAGGCATAGATAGAAATAGATAACTGTATACCGCGGTACCAGTTGAGGGGGGGGGGTGTGAATGTCATATATGTAAGGTGTTTCAGTGAAGGGACGAACCAACTTATTGTTAACCCTTTAACACTCATATCACCCAAAAACGGCCTCTGGAGTGGTCTTCAGAAATCTCCATTTGCAGACCAAGAGAATACTATTTTTGAAAATGTATCATTGGAATGCCTGGCTCGATAACCGAGCCAGTCATTCCAGTGATAGATTTTCAAAAATAGTCTTCTCTTGGTCTGCAAATTGACATTTTCTATGAGTAAATTAAAATGTTCTTGAAAGGATTTACGGGTTAATGCGTCAATGATGTGTGGATAGATGGGTTGAGAATGAACGAATGCAAATAAATCAATCTACTTCCTGTTATAGGTCCTCTTACTGGGATCTCGCTAATCTTGAACGTGGAGCAATATGATTACTTACTGGGACCGAAGTCTGCTGTAGGAGTGCGTATAGCAGTCACTGAACACCCCACAGAACCGATGTCAGAATCAAACTCAATCACTATCCCAGTTGGCAAACACACAGCTCTGGAGATCAGCAAAATTCAGGTAGACGACGACGACGACGACCACGACCATAACGACGACGACATTGACGTCGATGACCGAGCGCCAATGCCGACCTCTGCCTGCCTGGCTGGCTGCCTGGCTGCCTGTCTAACTGCCTGAATGACTGCTAGTTTGTCTGTCTGCCTGCCTGCCTGCCTGCCCGCCTGCCTGCCTGCCTGCACGCCTTTCTGCCTGCCTGCCTGCATGCATGCCTGCATGTCTGCCTGATTTTCTGTATGTCTGTATGTCTGACTGTCTGTATCATATCTCCTGAATGCATGAAGGTAGTTTCACCAAATTTGGTACATCCCTTCATATGGAGGCTGGTTATAAAAGGTTTGAGTTTTAGGTCAAAAGGTCAAATATCTATGTCACGGGATCACGAGGTTCATACTAAAATACAATTTTTGTTCATAACTCGGGAATGCAAAAAGGTAGAAACACGAACATCGGCCCATCAATTCTTATTGGGTCTACCTAGAATTAACTCGAGTTTCAGATCAAAGGGCCAAAGATCTAGCTCGCGAGGTCACTAAGTATATACTGGTATGCACATTTTTGGCGATAGCTTGGGAATGCAAGACAGTATGAACATGACATATGGCAGATACAATTATATTGTGACAGGCTAGAGAGACTTCAAGTAAAATGGTCATGTTTCTAGGTCACGCGGTCACTAAGTGACTTTCCGAAACATGAATCTTTCTGCTATAACTCTGGTATGAAGTAGGCACAATCATCAAATTTAGGTGATCCATTCATATCGGCGTGGGCTAGAAGTACTTTTCAAATCAAAGAGTCGATTATCTTGCTCACAGGGGCACTAAGTGTTTTTCGGAATCCACATTGTTTGGCCATAATTTAATCATGTAAGCCGATAGAAACACCAAATTTATCATATTCATTCATGTTTCACTGGCCTGGATTTACTTTGGGTTTCGCTTCAAAGCGGTAAATGAAGGTTTGCCAACATAATGCTATGCAGGCTCCGAAATGGTTGTAGTTCTTTAAACCGACATTTATTTGACAACTTTCTGTCGGAATCTGCCAGTTGTTCTTGTGGGCACAATGATGAATCTACAAACCACTACCTCTTACATTGTGCCCTTTTTAACGAGCAAAGAGTCGTTTTCCAAAATCAGCATGCCTTGAACGATATTTCTCTTGCTAATCTTACGGTCAACCAGCTTCTATACGGGACTTACACTGCCAACTTGGAAATGAACAAACTGATCTGTAATACGGTATGTCAATACATAATTAACACCAACCGCTTTCAGTAGCTTCCCGTTCACGAACTTATAGTTTAAGGGGTAAATGGACAGCAGCCCAACACGTACAGGTCGGGGCGAAGGCAGCACCTAGAGCTCACCTCTGCTATTCTTCCATTTGATCTTATTCCTCGCTCTCTCTATCTCTCACCCTCTCCCCCCCCCTTCCCCCCTCTCTCTCTATCTCTGTCTTTCTTCCTACTCTCCCCCACCTCACACTCAACATCCACACACTTATGCACACCAATAGACTACAATTAATTAAACTATTATGATTTGCCGCCATTTTGTTGCAAAAAAGTTTTGAATAATCTGTATGTGTATGGGAGACACGGGCATAAGACTCTAAGTCTTATCGTGCTTCCATCCAAACAAAATAAATCACGTTTAAACCAAAGCGGTAAATATCTATGTCACGAGGTCACGAACTACATAGGGAAATATGCATTTTGGTCATAACTATCGAATGCAAGGAGATATAATCACCAAATTTGTCAGATACATTCATATTGTGGTAGACTAGAAGGAGTTTGGGTCAAATGGTCAATAACCTAGGTCACAGGCGTCATTGGCAAAGCAGAGAACATACGTGTTCGTCAGCACATCATCAGAGTACAGGCTAGTTAATAGGATTTCGCAGTAATTGGCCTTTTCCGTTTATCCATCCGCCATTTGACATCATATTCAACTACGTCGCGTGTAGGGTGACGTCATAATCAATTGCATCATGAATGGCTCGATTTAGCCGGTCTTAAACGCTTAATAGGAGCCCTCGTTGCCAACCCAGTCAAATTAGTTCCAAAATATTCAATAAGAATGTTTAATTAACTCGAAGTTAGGATTCTGACCCAGAGAATTCATTGTTCAAAATAAAAAAATCGATTCCGACACGCGTACAAATGGACCTTTCCATTTTTAGCTATGCCCCGCCCATCACTAGCTAAGCTCCACCCACACCTCGCCGTGTTGGGATTGATCGATCCCCAAATGCCCTAGCTATCAATTTGCTGAAAACTATACAGGGAAGCTGTTGAATGTTCTGTAACTAATTTGACTGGGTGCTGTTGCTGCCTATGGCAGCAGCATCGCCCAGTCAAATTAGTTTCAAAATATTCAACAGAATATTTATTAAATAGTAAAAGCAGACAATATGTAAAACAACACATAGACCGTCTTCAAATATGCGTTCGTGTCCTACTTATCGACGTCATTCATGGCGTCATTCATTATGATGTCATTGTACACATCACGCAGTTCATTATGACGTCATATGATGGGGCGGTACTCTGAAAAGGTGAATTAGGCGGAGTTTAGCTAGAAATTTGCGTGGCCCACATAGCTAATAATGAATCCATCTATTAATAATGAAATCTATGTTTTCTTTATAGCGGGATGAGCTGCCACAGCCGTACGGTTCTTGTGGTAAATGGTGGTCATTTCACGCCGTGGAGACAACATCTGTCACCAAGTATCGCTGTCTGCAGAGATGTCGAAAAGCATTCTTTAAGCAAAGATGTCGCTGCGTCCATCCACACTTAGCTGACTACAAACAAAAAGGTATAGGGCGTATGAAAGTTATATGGTGATCGCGTGTGGGAGGGTGAAAGGTTTATACCCATCTTGTGTTACCATACCCGTCTAATGGCCAAGCCGGTCTAAAGAGGTGTTGAGGCATGGGCATTTGCGGGCCAACCGAACACTGTAATGTAGCAATCTAGTTTCAGCTATGCCCCGCCCATCTCTAGGCAACTTCGCCCGTGTTGGAATCGATAGATCCGACAGAAACAGCACCCAGTCAAATTAGGTTCAAAATATTCAACAACATGGTTATTGTTTTATTTTCTTGGCTACATCTATTGTGTAAAAGATAAGAACTAATTTGTTTGATATTTTTATTCAAGCGAACCGCTGTGACGTCAAACGTGTCTATTTTGAAAACAATTTTGCTGAAAGATTTTGCTAATTCGTTTTAATTATGCTCTCCAGATTTGGGATACGATTTTGCGACCCCACTTACCAGGTGCCACTTACGTTTGGAGGGGAATCATCCAGCAGAATCACAGTTATTGAAAAAATGTCTTAAGAAGAAGAAAAATAAGATACAAATATTTCGGATGAAGGGATTGAATGTTGCATTATAATGGCACACATTATTATGTTTGTTTTTCAGCTGCTTTAAGAATATGCACAGTTGCAGACTATTTCAAGTGTGTAGTTGAGAAACCAGGTGAGACCGACATTGAAAATAGTAACAACCTTGGTAATTATATCAGCATTGGTATGGTAGTCGTCGTCGTCGTCGTCGTCGTCGTCGTCGTCGTCGTAGTAGTAGCAGCAGCAGCAGCAGCAGTTGTTGTTCTAGTAGTAGTAGTAGTAGTAGTAGTAGTAGTAGTAGTAGTAGTAGTAGTAGTAGCAGTAGTAGTAGCAGTAGTAGTAGTAGTAGTAGTAGTAGTAGTAGTAGTAGTAGTAGTAGTAGTAGTAGTAGTAGTAGTAGTAGTAGTAGTAGTAGTAGTAGTAGTCGAAGTGAACACACGCGTTTATTTAGCTCTGCAATTGCTTCCCGAATTTGCTAGTTTCTAGCGCGAGTTTGTAGATAGATTTTATACATATATTTCGTATTAGTATTTCCTTTCAAACTTTATGTTTAATTTGTAAATTCTTGACTTGGTTGGAGCGCATTTTGTGTCTCCATTTTCTAAGGGCATTCCTCTTAGCTGGCGGTTTCCGCCATTTAATAGGGCTCCTCTTACTGTGGTCAAAGCAATACATTTCTCCCCGCGCCAGTCTGCTATTTCTATAGTTCGTAGGCTAGCTCATTATATTTGGCAAGATCGCTTGAGTGAGTGGATTTAATTCCTTTGTCATTTGTAAGCACAAGCCTAGTTCTTTAACTATATAAATCCTTATAGTCAGTTGGCTGTCCCCGGTCAACTCGAACAGACTAACAAATATATGACAGTACTATCTATTCATATATTTGTTAGTATACTTTAATCGGCTAGGTGTTAGTGAACCACTTAGAAAGTGGTTCAAACTAACAAATATACGACTGTACTCTCTATTCGTATATTTGTTGGTAGACGTCAGGGTTTCAAAAGGGGACACTATTTATTTAATGTTTAGCTCTTTCCCTGACGTCCTGGTGTTATATAAGTATATATTTATTATATATTGTAGTAGTATGGGGTTCCTCCTTTGATAAACCACCATGGCAACCTATAAGCGTACCCTAAGCCTTAAAATAACAACTAAGGGGTGGGGTGTCACGGCTATTGACGTGTATCATGGATTAAAAGACGTCGTTGGCGCGGGACCTGCTACTTTGCAGGCCTTATCAATGTTACTAAAACTGTATGGAATGTAACAGTGTCAAATGAGAGGGGTCAAGGAAAAGCTTCTGGAAGATGTTCTTATTGTAAAAGGTGAAGTTTGTAACGTAGAGGAAATCGAGTCAGATAGGTTGCTAGTGAAGATGAAAGTTCCACTAGAAATAACCGGATGACAGAATAATGAGTGAACTCAAGAAGTATGGCAAAGTGCAAAAGATTGAACAGGAAACGTATCCCTTTGACAGAACGCTAGAAAACGGTGTAAGACGTATTTGGTTTGATAAAGTGGATAGCCCGTTACCAAGCAGATTGACGCTTGATGGCAGCTTTGTCTTGCCCTTATGGTATAGAGAGCAAATTAAAGAATACCGGATCTGCCTAAGTACTGACCATTTGGCAACAGAGTGTCCCAATCGAAACAAATGTTTGCTCTGTGGTTCAGTTGACCATTTTAAATGGCGCTGTCCAAAAAATCAAAACACGCCCTCAGTATCAGGAGATAATCGGCCATTAAAGGATGCAAAGGAGTCAAATGCTTATGGAGCAATCGCTACGGAAGCTGTTGTTGTGGTTCATGCCACTGAAAATGACACAAACAAATCATCAAATCCTGTTAAAGTAACTACAGTTGATGAAATTCATGTATTAGAGGAGGGTATAACCTTAAGTCAAGAAAATACTCAAAATGCAGTGGAGCCAAACGTTGCTGTAAAAGACACGCAGGAAAATGATGATCTTACAGAAGAGCCAGTTTACAATTCCTTAGAAGATGAATTAAAATTAGGACATGATAAGTTTAGGACTCAGAAGACAGAAAGTTCAGTCGATTTTCCGCTAAGCCCACTTGATTTAAGTCAGCTTGAAGATATGGTAAATGATGCTCCTGCCAAATGTTACTTAAGTAGCAATAAGCGTCATAAAGAAGACAATAGCTCAGAATCTGAGATTGAAGTAAATGATATGGATGATGATACAATGTCAGTTGCAGAATCAGATGTGTCCATTCAAACACAGAGTTCACAGATGAAAGATGAAATGGTAATGTACCTATCAGAAGGGGGTGAAGTGTTAGTGCCATATGTAACGGCGAGAGGCGTGAAATATCGTATACTGCGCCATGATTCTGATATTTCCAAATATGAATATTTGTCTGTGGTAGAACTGGGAAATATTGAATTCGCAGGAAAATTAGGTAAATGGTCTAAGAAACGAGCTAAAAAACCCAAATCTAGTTAGTCTAATGATGGCGGTTGTAAACATCATTTTACAAATTATGATTATCTGCACCATCAATTGCAGAGGATTAAATACCGAATTCAAGCAGCGCCACTTGCTTGAAGAATTAGCAAATGAGAGAGTTGATATTGCTTTTCTACAAGAGACCAAAATTCAAAAAGCCGAAGTGTATGAATCTCTCAAATATAATTGTGCGGGAGTGGCCATTCTTATCCTGCCCCGCTGTCTCAACTATGTTGACGTTATATCGTCGTCATCAGATCCAAATGGACGATGGATTTGTGTATCAATTGATGTACTAAACACAAGTTTAAATTTGATGTGCCTTTATGCACCTACCTCGCATCAATTGGGGCGTGAATTTCTAAATGATGTTTCCACAATAATTCAAGACAGAACGCCTGAAAGCCTAATTTTGGGCGAGGCTAAAGACAGAAACTCTAGATCTAATTTTAATGACACATCGCATAATATTTTGAAACACATTTGTGAAAATAAAAGCTTGTTAGACACTTATCGGATTGAAAATCCAGAAGGCCGGGAATGTACTTGGTTTTCAACCGATGGAAGGTTAGCTTCAAGGTTAGACAGGATCTATGTAGAACGTTCATTGAAAGGTTACATGTGTAAAACTAACATAAAACCAGTAACTTTCTCTGATCACAATATGTTTTCCATCACATTAGACAATGCTGACTGGGTCAAACGAGGAGATGGATTTTGGAAACTTAATGTAGCATTGCTACGAGATAGTTGCTACCGCAAATGTGTGGAAAGTTGTTGGAGGCATTGGGATGAAAGAAGAGGTTTGTATGAATGTATAACAGACTGGTGGGAAGATGCTAAATCAGACCTGAAATATATTTCAAGGCAGTATTCCATTAGGAAAGCACGTGAAATACGAAAGCGTAAAAAGGCGCTTCAGAGGTCGTTGTGTAAAATTAATAAGAAAATTAATGATTGGGAATATAATTATTACGAACTATTAGTTAAATTAAAAGGTAGACTAAATGAAATAGAGCAATATCAGTTTGATGGCGCCAAAATAAGGTCAAGAGCACAAATGCACAGAGGGCGAAAGGCCTACACGTTACTTTTGTAACTTGGAAAAAGCAAGAGGTATAGAGAAATTAATGCGCTCACTGAAGACTAATGATGGAGTATCAGTGTGCTCAAATGCAGAAATGATTGAAACAGTATCCGAATTTTACAAATCATTGTATAAATCTGAGGGAAGCGAGGAAACTGCAACTAGAGATGTTTTAGCTAATATAACGAAAAGACTTCCAGATTCATGTCGCGAAAGCTGTGACCAATCAATAACAATTGATGATTTGACAAAATCCCTCGAAGGTATAAAGTTAGAAAGGTCTCCTGGATGTGACGGACTTCCAGTTGAATTTTATCAAACATTCTGGCACATATTTGGGCCAGTATTAGAAGAAATAGCAACCAGCATTTTTAAGCAAGGACATCTCCCTACATCGATGGCCCAAGAATATGCTCGGCTTATATACAAGAGGGGTGACAGAAATAAAATACAGAATTATAGACCAATCTCTCTACTCTGTGTAGATTATAAGATTATTACTCGGGCACTAACATTAAAACTTGGCGCAGTCCTAAGCGAAGTCATTCATGATGATCAAACCTGCTCTGTGCCAGGAAGATCAATATTAAACAACACTATGCTTTTACGGGACCTTATTCAATTAGTTGAAAAGGATTGTATCCCAGCAGCAATAATAGCACTTGATAACGAGAAGGCGTTTGACAGACTAGAATGGGATTTCTTGTTTAAGTCTTTAGACCATATTGGCTTTGGTTCAAGATTTATTAAATGGGTCAATATTTTATATACTGATAAAACAAGTTGCTATTTAGTTAACAATCAGCTATCCAAATCTGTAGTGTTGGAACGAGGTGTCAGACAGGGTTGCTCACTGTCCCCGCTTCTATTCGTCATAGCTATGGAATCGTTGGGGGCCACATTGAGGCAACGCAATGACTTTCAAGGAATATGTATACGTGGCGTAGAAAGGCCACTAAAGGTTTCTCAATATGCAGATGATACGACTGTGTTTGCGGGTAAAAATACGGATTTTAGAATTTTAAATGGAATATTAACCGATTTTCAAAAGGCATCAGGACTTAAAGTCAATAAAGATAAATCTAAGGGATTGTTTTTGGGCGATTGGAAGGGCAGAACTGATAATGTGATGGATATTAACTGCTCAAATGATGTCATAAAAATTTTGGGTATTTACTTTAGTAGAGAACAAAATGTATTACTAAACTGGGAAGAAAGGATATCCAAGCTAAAGTGTGCATTACTAAATTGAAAACGACGTCGCCTAACTGTCTTTGGCAGGACATTTGTCCTTAATAATTTAATTTTATCTGGACTGTGGTATACCGCTTCTGTAGTTCATATGCCCAAATCAGTATAGTCAAAGATCAACACGTTACATTTGTCCTTCTTATGGGAGGACAAAGCCCATTCAGTATCACAGTCAATCCTCACCAATGAAAAGCATGCCGGAGGCCTGGATTTGGTTAATGTTTCAGCAAAGTGTGCTTCTTTAAAATTGAAATTCTTGAATAAGTTACTCACTTCAAACTCATCTTGGTCAAGTGTTTCAAGGGCACTTCTCCAAAGGTACGTTGACCCATTTCCAGTAGAATGTTTATTTATGTGCAATAAACTGCCACCTAATCATCAAAAGATTCCAAATGTATATAAAGAACAGCTCGAAGCCTTAACAATTTTTACACGATCAATGCGACAACCCAATTGTTGGGAAGATGCTTTAGAGCAACGTCTTTGGGGCAACGAGTTGATTCGTGATAATGATGATGTATTATATTTGCCCTCTATGGCCAAAAATGGTATTCAATATTTACGTGACTTGGTAAATCCGAAATCTCGAAAATGGATTGCGATGCAAGATGTAGCAAGAATAACATCAATGAGACATATTGATGCTCAGCGCTTATTTGTTAGAATAAAGAATGCAATACCTGCTGTATGGTTCAAATTGCCGAAAGCACGTGGTAACATTGATATGTTGCAACCAACATTAGTATTTATGTCAGAACATATAAAATACAACATGGCATCTAGAGACTGGTATAGGATTATAATGCAAAGTCGGAGACGGACTCCTATTGTGTTTAGGCATTGGAACAATTTAGGATGCACGCCAAAGAACTGGAAAAATGCCTGGAAAGCAATACATCTACCTTGTCTACCAGGAAATGCACGGGACCTGGCATGGCGATTATTCCATCGAAGGCTATGGGTCGGCCATCTTACTTATATGTGTAAAATATCAAGTACAGACCGGTGCTTATTATGTAATACTGAGGAGGAAACGATAGACCATCTATTTACTCAGTGTCGCATAACTACAGGCTTTTGGGTATATATCAATATTCTCCTTGCTAAATTTGGAACCAAATATGTGAATTTAGTGGCTGAAACAATTGTGTTCAAAGATTGCTCAACTATCGGACGAATCATTAATAGCAAGGAGAAAGAATTGTTAATAACCCTGTTATCTGTAGGAGTGTGGGCCATCTGTAAGCATCGGTGTTCAGAGGCCAGAGATAAAACCGGCAACAACCATCAGAGAGCCATACAAGCTATATTTTGATCATTGTTGATAAACTGTATTCATTGTGAATTTTACAGGCTAGTAGAACATGGGAGAGAAAGTAGATTTAAAGACGTGTGGTGCAAAACTGGCCTAGTATCAATTGAATACGGATATCTAAAAATATCAGAAGCGGAACTTGTATAAGCTAGCACGCTCGCTGCTTGCTGTATATTGATAAATGCTATTTTAATTTAATTTAATTGCCTTTATTTTAAAATTGTAATGCCTTAGGAGACTCTAATCTTGACGAATATCCTAACCTTGGGATCAGAATATTTAAATATCAAATGAGCATTATGTCAATATTCTGGAGGTGATCCGATTTTCAAGTTAACAGAGTGTGATATCTTACAATTAGCTTCCTGTTGTAAATATTTACTGTAGGTGTATTTGTTCCAGGGTAATTTGCAAAAACTTACAATGAAGTAAATTTAGAATGTGAACCCAAAGTGCCATCTAAGTAGTCATAGTTTGTATACGTTTGCTTTGTGCATTATATTATATAAAGGCTACTACGTCCGTTGGGTATTTAATAATCGGCTAACTGGCGTCAATGAGTGACTTTTTGTTACTTATTGACGGGTCACCTCGCCACTTGTTGGCGAGCTGCACTCGCCATTTGGCCCTACTACTATACGATGTGCTACGTTAAACTACATATCATCTACTTAGCCTGCCGGTCATGAATCGGCTCAATGGCGTCAATGATTTGCAGTAGCTTACTGCCAATTATTGACGACTAGATTTACCACTTGTTGGTTAGCTATGCCCGCCATTTGGGCCTACTACTACACGGTGTGCAAATAGCAATGTCTGTGTTGAATTATGTTATGTTATCAGCTCTTTATTAATTATGTTTTCTATGTAGTTATGCCACGGTTGTGGTATATGATAATATAGTATTTTAGCTTGCACTTTTTTGACATGTTAGGTTTGTATTGTTATTCTATTAATAAAGCCTGCTATTTCAACCGATTTTTTATGGGGGTTCGCAAGCCTTTTTAAAGGAGTTCCTCCGGGAAGTGTATCCGACTGCGTCAGCGTCGGATTTTCAAAAAAAAGAGAAAAGTAGTAGTAGTAGTAGTAGTAGTAGTAGTAGTAGTAGTAGTAGTAGTAGTAGTAGTAGTAGTAGTAGTAGTAATAGTCGCAGTAATAGTAGTAGCAGCAGCAGCAGCAGCAGCAGCAGCAGTAGTAGTAGCAGTAGTAGTAGTAGCAGCAGCAGCAGCAGTAGCAGCAGCAGCAGCAGCAGCAGCAGTAGTAGTAATAGCAGTAGTAGTAAAAGACAGCAACAGCAGTATTTAGTAAATTTCTCTAACAAGATATGTACATGTATTTTATTCTACATTACAGGTATTCGTGATTTTAACCTTTCCTCTTGTGGGTGTCCCACCACTTGCAGGAGCACTGAGTACTCTCTGTCGGCGTCACAAGCGGCGATATCAAGCTATGGCGCGGAGAGTAGCGTGCGTAACTTCCGGAATAGAGAGGCTTTAGAGGGGCGATATCGTCACGCTATGGATACCTATCATAGAGTAGACAGTACGATATTCGAACACGATAAGAGGATGCTTCTGAGAATTCCAAAAGAGCTAAACGAAAGTAGTGCTCAGATTAATAATTTCGAAAGATATGTAAAAGCGTACAACCGGGATAATAGTGAATTAAAGAGTGTTTTAGAGGCTGTGAAACGGCTCAATGAGAGCGTTCAAGTTCATTACGAGCAATTCAACTTGAACACTCACGTCGGATTTGTGTATTTGTTGACTCATTTAAGTTCAAAAGTTAAACAAATCGTTGAGATGCGATCTGAGAGAAGGATGGTAACTCGGGATTTACAGAGCTATGTGAAGGACATTACGTGGAATATCGGTTTCTTGGTGGATATTAGAGATAAAAGTAGATCATCCCATCCGTCAGCACCTCTCTTACCTGAAATCGCGGATGGATTGAAGAACTTCCGGCGGAAAATTGTCCACGGACATGGACAGAAATACAAAGAATTCCGAGATGATAAAGAGTTCTTTGACACCAAAACGCAAATCTTATTAAACCTTACAGCGGGGTTATCTAAAAGACTGATAGAAGAATCGTGGAAGATTAAGAATATCTCGTCAAAAATGCCCGCAATTTTTGTCCGGAAAGAATTCCATCGATTTTTCAATGTTATGTCAAAATCAATTTCTCTAGATGTTCAACATATCGCTAAAGAAATGGAAACTGTATCTAAGCGATATCGGCAGCACCGAGATATTATTACGAATTTCATAAAGAATCTAACAGACGAAGGGAGTCAGTTAGCAGAAGGGGCAGACAAACTCAAACGAGGTTTGAATTCGTTTGGCGAGTCAGTGACCACATTTCGGGAAACTTTGGCTAATGTTCAAGGAGCGCTGTCGAAATTAGGTATCGAGTACTTCACTCTGAGGTATGGAAAGACAATCCTGGCGAAGAAGATGCAGAGCGATCACATAAATGGGGCCTTGATAAACGCCCAGGTGGGTAGCTAATGCAGGAATTCAGTTTTGGCTATGCCCTGCCCATCTTTAGCTTAGCTCCACCCACACTTTGCCATGTTGGAATCGATCGATCACTGAACTGCCAGACTAGCAATTCCCAGAAAACTATGCTAGCAAGCTGCTGAATATTTTGAAACTAATTTGACTGAGTGCAGTTACAGCACCCAGTCAAATTAGTTTCAAAATATTCAACAGCATCTTTATTAAATAACAAAGACATAGAATTCTTACCGCAACGCATAGTTCGTTATCAATTAAGTGTTCGTGACGAACTTGTCTACGCCATTCATGACGTCATTGATTATGACGTAATCCTACATGTGACGTAGTTGATTATGACGTCATATAATTGATGGATAAAATGAGAAGGTCCATTAATATAGAGGGGTCCATTTCTATAGCTAAGCTATGCCCATTTTTAGCTAAGCCCCTCCCTCTTTGTACATGTGATGGGATCGGGTTATATACTTTGAACCCTGAATTCGTATCCAGCTAAACCGTTAACAATTTTGAAACCACTTTGACATAGCCAGCAACAGCTCCCAAGTAAAATTAGTTCGAAAATATTCAACAGAAGTTGTGCAGTTTAGTGACGGACCTTTCGTTTCTTGTGACGGAGCCACGGTATTTTGATTGTAACATCGCCTGTCATGTGACGTATTTGATTGTGACGTCAGGTTACTGGATTGGCAGGTCGGATCTCTTTATTGCTCAGGTGTGTAGTTTAGCTGTTACACATTTTCATAGCTGGATATCTGCCAATTGTGGATTATACTACATGTATATTGTAGCGGTGGTTCTTAGGAAATAGTAATAACAGGATTCTTAGGCCGTGTTCTCACTAGAGACTTAATCCGGAATAACGCTATACTGAAGTATGGCGTTATTCCCGATTAACTCGCTAGTGAGAACGCGTCCTTAGTTGGATCATTTTAAACCTATAATTTTCAAATTTGTCCAAGGCAGTTTTAATTTTTGTCATAGAAAATGTCCATTTGCAGACCAAACTAAGACTAGCTTTAAAAATGTATCACTGGAATGGCAGGCTCGATCATCAAGTCATTTCAGTGGTAGATTTTTAACAAGAGTATTCTCTTCATTTGTAAATGGGCATTTGTCAAGATTAATGCGGAAGCGGTTTTTGTATGGCTTGAGCGTTAAAGGGTTAGGACCAACGCTACTGTTCTTAAAGGGGAACACAAACAGAAACGTGTCAAAAGACGTCATATGATGCTTTTCTATAATTTAGATGAAATGAATATAATATTTGCATATTGTCGAATACCTAAATAGCAAATTACGCCACGGAGTCATTTTCTTCCATTCACGACGAGAATCATGGAGTGGCGTGATCGCATGAATAATGGAGGAATCCAGTTTTAGCTCCGCCCGTTTTGGGATTGATCGATCCCTGATCTCACTGACTATCAATTTCCAGAAAACTACACGTAAGCTATTGAATATTATGAAACAAATTTGACTGGCCGCTGTTGCTGCCTATGCAATTCTTATTGCATATTCCAGTCAAATTAGTTTCAAAATATTCCACAGCGTGTTTATTAAAATGTATATAAAGACACAATTCGCAACAACGCATAGTCCGTCATCAATTACTCGTTCGTGATAACCTTATCTATACGTGATTCATGGCATCATTGATTATGACGTCGTCCTACACGTCACATAGTTGAGTATGACGTCATATGATTACTGTATAAACAGGAAAGGTCAATTGTTGTGGTATGACGTCATCGCTTGAACAGTATTTTGCTGTTGGTCAGTGATAGCTCACAACAGCTCATTCATACACCATCATATTAATGAGATGTTGAGAAATACTATCCTTTGATAAACTAAAGCTTGATTCTAAGCTGCTGTAATGCAATTTATTAGACGACAGTTGCGACTACAATGTTTATTAAATTCAAAATTCATCAAAGACATACAATTCGTACACTTGACGGACTTTTAGAACTTCGTGACAGAGGTATAATACGTCCTTATCATTGTGAATTCACCATACATATGTCGAAATTTAAAGGTGCATATTCGCACCAAATGTTTGAAAATAACAACATTTAGAGGTTTAAATTGTGTATCTAAATTTAAGGAAACGAAATAAATCTTACCATATGATGATTTCATTTCGTATAAATTAATATAATTTGTGTAGTTGCCAAACTGAATTAGGGGCTCGTGTCTCTAATTCAGTTTCACAGCTTTAAAAATTATATTAATTAATACGAAAGGAAATCATCATATTAAGATTTATTTCGTTTCCTTGCATCTAGACACATAATTTAAGCCTCTAATTGTATACAAATTCAACAATTTTATTTTCAAGCATTTCGGTGTAAATACACACCTTTAATATGACGGCATTTACTTGAGTAGCAGGTCGGATTCATCGATTGATTTGCTAAATGTGGGTATATTCTCCATCGCAGGCTGCGTTGCAGAAGCTCGTGTCGGACGTACAGTCACTGAGAGAGGAAGCCGCCGCTTACGCCGAGAAGCTTAGACCGATTGCCTTCAGAATCGCAGACTTTCAGCCTGATGGAAACATGCGCGTGGACGAACTGCGAGATGTTCTAAGCTTCAAACAGCTTCAGGTAAATGATACAGAGAGACTGTTTTAATCATCGTGTGGCAATGATTGTCAAATAATTGTTAGGTAATAAATTATTTTGGTATAAATGAATTTTGATTAATGAATTATTCGCACACCACGAGATGCGTCAATTCCCTGACCGGTTTCACGCTGTTGGTGAGAACCCGGTCGCGAAGTGGTTGAGTCTTGTGGAGTGTGAATAATTCATAAATCCAAATTCACTAATATCACAACATTACCTATAGTCAATGGATGAATCCAGTTTTAGCTATGCTCCGCCCATCTCTAGCAAAGCTCCACACACGCTTCACCGGTGCTGGACTCGATCGATCCATGAACTCCCTGACTGTCAATTTCCAGAAAATTATATAAGTAAGTTGTTGAATATTTTGAACCTAATTTGACTGGGTGCTGTAGCTGCCCGTGGCAGCAACAGCGCCCAGTCAAATTAGGTTCAAAATATTCAACAGCAAGTTCATTAAATAATAAAGACATATAAGTCGTACAACAACGCTTAGTCCGGCATCAATAATTTAAGAATTCGTGACGAACTTATCTACGTCCTTCATGACGTCATGCTTATGATGTAATCATACACGTAACGTAGTTGATTATGACATCATATGATTGGTGGATAAACTGGAAAATCCATTGGCAATTTCGCACGATCATAAATCTTGAAGGGACATCTTTCCATCCTCCAGAAACAACGTCGATAGATTTTGCACAAAGCTGTGGGGTCCTAGCGTATGGGCACGCCGTTTCCGGTGGTAAAATCTGAGATATTACCCGTAGTTTCCGAGATATCCACACATGCAGAATTTGATCCTATCCGGATCCGTGTTCTTTTATCCGGATCATGGCAACGTCAAGAAATCCTCTTGCACGCGAAGTTCCTTTGCTGTGTTTGAATTTAAGCCAAATCGGATCAGCAGTTTGTTTAGATACAGAGCGGAATAAGCTTTCGTTACTGACTGAGTGACTAAGGGACGTAACTAGTTATTAAGTCCCTACCCAGAGCTAAAAAATAGTCCGCTATCATAAAGTGCTTTTTACGTCATCGTCATTCACTGCTCAACTTTTCATCTTAGATATTATGATATTCTAACCCTTTAACATTTCAATTTTTTACACAAATTTCATTTTCTTCCTTAAAAAATGTCAATTTGCAGCCCAAGATAAGACTATTTTTGACGATTTACCACTGGAATGACTGGCTCGGTTATTTTCAAAAATATTCTTATCTTGGTCTGCAAATGAACATTTCTCAATATCACTGCAGAAGCCGTTTTTGGCCGACGTGACGGTTAAAAGGCTAATTGACATATTGATGTTTCTTAATGCTGGTAAAACGGTCATTAGAGATTTTGGCCATCGTCCATATCGGGGCCAATTATGATGTGCATGTCTCGTTGCAGGTGGACGTCGATTCGCTAGTGGAAAATATGGATGATAAGCTCCAAATGATACGGGTTTATCGGGATGAATTGCGCGAATATAACGACGCCATTAAGATAGATGAAACATTTTACAGGTATGTATGTAAACTCGGCATCATCATCATTATCGTCAACAGCAGGAGCTGCAGTAGTAGTAGTAGTAGTAGTAGTAGTAGTAGTAGTAGTAGTAGTAGTAGTAGTAGTAGTAGTAGTAGTAGTAGTAGTAGTAGTAGTAGTAGTAGTAGCAGTAGCAGCAGCAGCAGCGTTCTCCCGCCGGTAGAGGCTTAATCCTCCGTGACGTCGTAAATCCAGACTGACCCTCTGCCACATAACTAGCCAAAATCAAAGTTCTTAGCCAATCAACGCGCGTTACTAAATTGAGCGACCCAATCGAAATCGTCTTTCTATCTACATTTCGGCGATATGACCGACTTCTCGGCACGAACCCACGCCTGTTGTATCAGTGTAAATAACCGGAGCCATGGATTGTAGGCCTAGCGACAATAGCACGAGGTAATATTTGGGAACAATTCGTGAGATGCTAGTACATTTTAGGTAATATACATCTAATATAACACTATTTTCGTGAAATAATATGAAATGCCTCAGATATCGGTGGCAAGCGCTTGGTAATCGGATGTAATCAATGACGTGGCTAGTCGATCTGCTGGCTGCCTTGTAGTAACCTTGACAGTCACGCGGTGACGCGGTCATTGGTAAATGTTGTTTATATATTTTTTTCTGAGTTACTCTCTAAAGCTTTAGTTTGTCCGCTCTCTCGCAGTCACGTCACAATTTAGTTTTACTGTGATATTCACATATTGCTAAACAGAATTGAGCTAAGCGGGGTGCGGGGGCGTGCTGTCAGAAAATTAGACAGGTTGTGAAAAGTTGCTTCTCACAGTACATTAAATTTAGTCTGCTTAATAATAATACTAATATTATAGTTTTTACGGAATTCCCTTATGACGTCATTTTCACGCGGGTGCAGATGACTGGCCGTCAAGTGTACGGAAAGAAAGCTATGAGAATTGCAATTTTACATCAGCTCTACCGATAAAGTTGGCCAAATTGACAAAGTGAAGGCAAAATACTACAGCGATGATATGTTAGAAACGCCCCCCCCCACCCCCATCAGTGCATGTAAAATGCAGGCGACGCTATCTCACGACATAGATTTCAAAATATTTTCTGGGGAAGAACCCATGCAACCCTATACCCCATATTTAGGTTGGCTTTGCACCAACCCACCTCCCGCCACCCCGCCACCCGCCCTTGGGGTGGTGGGAGGTGGTGGTGGTGGGCTGCATTATTTCCCACCCGCATCCCAGTAAATAAACAATGATTAATTTCAATTTAATTATGAATTAATTAATCAATATGCAGGAAACTACTTCACAGAGCATCTCATTTTCCATTTATTATAGGGGAAGGGGCATGACACCCCACCTACCCCAACGTACGATGAATTACGACGTAATTATTACGATCCGATGGTATTGCGAGAATGCAGCAGCAGCAGCAGCAGCAGCAGCAGCAGCAGCAGCAGCAGCAGCAGCAGCAGCAGCAGCAGCAGCAGCAGCAGCAGCAGCAGCAGCAGCAGCATCTTCGCCATCTTTTTATATTACATCAATTACTTCGGGGTTTTTCATCTTCCTCCTCGTTTTCCGTTTATTCTTATTCTTCTTCATCACCTTCTTTTACTTTTTATCCCATTTTCAGCTCCTTTTTCTTGTTCTTATTCGCAAACATAACGCGTTATCATATAATCATACGCAACGTAATCAGAAAATAAACAATTGCTTCAAATAACTTCATTAATTCTCCGCTTGGACAACATTATAATAGTACCAGGCTGGTCTGGTGGAAGGAATATTAGAAAATGGAGAGTTTTATCAGAAGAGTTAAAATTACACGCGCCACAGGCGAGCAGAAAATCAGGAATTAAATATTGCCTGTTCCGGAAAACGTGATAATTTGTCACACGACCACACCTGCTACCCGATCTGGGGGTCGTGATTGACACCTGCTACCCGATGGTTAGTCCGGTATAAAACCTGGAGATTGTCAGGAAACGTAACCTCACTCGAACAACTTTGGCGTGTTTAGGATTTTAACTCTTGTATTGCCACGGCGAAGATGTCGAACGTGTGTGTGTGTGTGTGTGGGGGGGGGGGGAGATCTTGTTTTACCGTAATTCCGGGGACATTTTCACGTCTAGGCCCTACACTCTGGGGACACGCTTGGATTGTGGGGGACAATGCCCTGTCCCCACAATTACGGTAGCTCAAACAATCAGGATAAGCGTGAAACGTCCAAAAATCTATTTAGAATTTGTGTCCCCGCAATTCATGTTTTTCCATTTTTTTTACGTTTTTTCATTTCTCTCACCTTCTTTCACATTGAAATGTCCCCACAAAATTATCTCACACTCTCATGTAAAAAAAATATTGCACGAGGCATACGAACACGTGATATAATAAACACTTACGTGCTCATACTTGGCGGCAGTGTAATCTCCCATCCACATACTGCTGCTACTGCATGAACTGCCAATCAGAGAGTATGTCCCCACAGTGTTTCTCACATTTGTGGGGACTCTCTCACTAGGTCCCCGCTCTGTGTGGGGACCGTCCCCACAGTGGTCTCACTTTTTTTTAGTTAATGGTAATAATCGCTATCCCTCTTAGATGTATTTTTTATTTTGCCAACACACACAGAAACACGAAGGAAATGCAAATCAAAAAATGAGAGCAAAAAGTGATGTCCCCACAGTTATGGTAAAACCGTCGAGAGAGAGAGAGAGAGAGAGAGAGAGAGAGAGGGTGGGGTGGGGGAAGAGGGCCGGATGGAGGGAGATAGACTAGACGGAAGGGGGGGGGGGGTCGAGGTCGGGAGGGAGAGAGAGACGATCGCTTATACGCTACTTCCCTTAACGCAATACATAACACAACAGAATATGAAGCATTTTGTGCCCTTCAAAAGAAACCGTTCGCTACCAGAAGATACATGCCTGGTTATACGAGCCCGCCACGAAGCGAAGACGATCGCCTGACTTGGCCATTTTTAATTCTCCTAATGGACTTCTGTTTGTTCAACGTGGTTGGCGTCTTAGAAATCAAAGGTTTTGAGTCAAAAGAAACCTTTTAAAGCAATATTGCTTTTTCCTCTTTTGCCGGGAAAATATTTTTCAGCATTAGTGCGCTGCGCCCGTTAAACAATATCTGAAATGGACATGCCATAGATGTTAGGTGAATGTGGGATGCGTGTTTTCGTTAAAAAAACCATGGTAGAATAGGAATTTATCAAACGTTTTATACCTTCATTCCAATTTTATGTTAGCGTCGATAGATATTCCGGCCATTTTGTCTTACACATTTGTATTACCTTTGGCTTTTAAGAAATATCTATAGCGCCTCCAATTTCAAACCAATACGGCGTGATGTATTTATATAGTCATGACCCGCCCCTTACTAGTTAAGATCCGTCCACCTTACCGCGTGCTGGGTTCGATTTGAAATTTTGAAATCTGAATTCCCAGAATCTAAATTTGAAGGTAACTATATAAGAAAAATTTTGTATATCTTGAAACAAATTTTACTGTGAACTGTTGCGGCAACAATTTCCAGTCATATTACTTTCAAAATAGTCCACAGAATGTTTCTTAACTTGTAAATTCATCAACACTATTCACTTCCTACACTTTCGTGCGGACTTTTAGATTTTCGCGACACGGACCTACGTCATTTTGATTGTGACGTCAGGTAACATGTGACGTATTTGATTATGATGTCAGATTCTTGAATGACAGATTGGAACCGCCCAATGCGTTACTCCTGTTCTTAGAACTGTTGGAAGCCCCGAATAGCTACTTAATTTTCAGGCCATATGCTTGGTAACCGGCTTAATAACCAAATACGGGCCAAGTAACCTGCATTATCATTAATCTTTCCTTGGCGAAGTCGGCCAAAACCAGCCTCTGCAGTGGTCTTGAGGATTGCCCATTTCTAGCCATGCCCAATTCTCTCTAAGCCCCGCTCACGTTGTGTGTGTAACAAATCAATTGTATACACTTTATACCCTGATTGACCAGAATTCCAAATTCTAGGTCACAATAGAGGAAAGCTGTTGAATATTTTGTAACTAATGTGACTGGGGGCTGTAGCTGCCTATGGCAGCAACAGCTCCCAGTCAAATTAGCTTCAAAATATTCAACAGAATGTTTACTAAATTGTAAATCAATCAATTCGTACACTTGACGGAGCATTCGATGCTCATTTCGGAGCCGTATATACCTCATTATGATTCTGACGTCAAATAACTGGTGACGTCAGATACGTGAGTAACAGATCGGTTTCCTAAAATCCATTCTTGCTTTATTACAAGCGAAAAAATTGCTGTTATTATTTTTCTACGTGTATTTAAACAGGAACAACTTCCTTCACGTCGATGTCTACTTCAGAGAACTCAGTGAAACTATCATTGGTCAACGCGAATCATATGATCTGCTCGACCTCTCATGTAAGTAAACGTAGTGCATGCACACTGACGGAACCGCACGTACACACACGCACGCGCATAAGTGCATAAGTACGCACGCACACACGCACGCGCATGGCACTATTAAAACAAGAGCAATTAGAGATTGCAAATCCTCGTCCTCTTATTTTTGTCACATTGTCAAGAATTTTCGGATTGAAAGGATTTTTCTCTTTATCCGGATCATGACAAAAACATGTGGCATCCTAGTTCACTGTCAAACTCTTCTGTATGTTACGATTTGAACAAAATCGGACCAGCACCGAGATATACATTGATCCAGAATTATGGCTGGTTTTTTGGGGGTTTACCAACACATTCTCGTTTATGTTAATTATGAATATTTATTCAGTTAAAATTGGAGCCAAATCAGATAGGCAGTTTTGGTATACAGCGTCGTACACATAGACACGCGCCCGCCCGGCCGCCCACCCGCCAGCCTGCCCGTATGCACGCACGCACGCACGCCTATATGTACATATGTACGCACGCACGCACGCACGCACGTACGCACGCACGCACGCACGCACGCACGCACGCACGCTTTTTCTTAGAGGAATTGGACACCGTGAGCTCCTAATCGTTAGCACAGATTCTCAAGAATCCTTTGAGAGGGAAATATTGGATAATAACCGCTGTCAACGCATGCCACTATTTATTAGACGATGCATAAACCCCACTATAAAGCTTTCACTTTTAACTGGTGACACCGGACATTAGGCTGGATTGACAATTACTGAAGATTTGGAAGCCAAAATCCCCTGGTATTAAAGCTGTCATGTTTTTAACCCTAAAACCCACACATTTTTTCAAGAAAATTCCTATTTTCTCATCGTAAATGTACATTTGCAGACCAAGAGAATGTTAGTTTTGAAAATTTACCACTGGAATGACTGATTCGGTTATCGAGCCAGTCATTCCAGTGGTAAATTTTCAAAAATAGTCTTTTCTTGGTCTGCAAATGGACATTTTTCAAGACCACTACAGAAACCGTTCTTGGTTGATATGAAGGGTAACGGGTTAATTATACCACTGTTCGGCCTCATAACGTAGAATTCGCAGCGTTTCGCGTTTGTAAAATACTCTATGCTGACACTGAGGACAGTTTTATTATCCTAGAAGTAGCCGAATATCTTTCAAGGTCAGTGCTTTCAAAATTTACTCAAACCTATTTTACACGTGGGTAGGATGATAGTAGCTTTTGCTAACAGTGGCACGATTTCTATGACGTTTGGCCTAACTAAAACCGACAGAAACCGGCTATCATCTCTGTCTTATTGTACCCATGGGAGTCGGGTAATTGAGGAATCTTCTGCCGACTTCGATTACCAGGACCCCGTATTATAGCCTGGTATGGATTTACCATCGCCGCTTAGTCAATCAAACGATTCTTTATTCCCATCTTATAAATTAAAACATCATGAGGAAGCTGGCAGGAACAAAGTGGGGTGCCAATGAAAGGATCCTCAAGACCATCTACCTAGGTGCCGTACGACCACACCTTGAGTATGGATCCAGCTCATGGATGACAGCAGCTAAATCTCATCAACAGAACCTCGACAGAGTACAAAACCAGGCACTGCGCATCATCACTGGTGGAATGAGATCAACACCAATAGAAAAAATGGAGCAGACAGCAGGCATCCCCCCACTTAGTAAAGGAAGGGAATGCAAAGCACTGATCCAAGCTGCAAAGTTCAAATCGTTCAACAACCACCTGATGAAGATCAGGCAAGCACAGCTGTCATCAGGAAGACTTAAAAGATCAAGTTTTGTGAAAGAGACAAAAGCACTTCAAAGGAAACACCAAGAAATGTTGCCAGTACAAATAGAAGACCAAAACCACACCCTTGATCCTCCACCCTGGGAAAACAAACTAGAGAGCATAGTTATTCGCACCACAGTACCTCATCTCACATCCAAAGATGAACACAGTGATGTGAGCAAGAAGGCCCTGACGCTAGCCATGCTGGAAGAAATGTACCCTCAGGAGACATGGATAAGGATCTACACAGATGGGTCAGCCAAAGATGCAATTAGGAGCGGAGGTGCCGGACTGCACATACAGTATCCAAACGGACAACATGAGTCAGCTGCAATACCGACAGACAAAACACTGCACAAACTACAGAGCTGAAGTCGAAGCACTGGTCCATGTAGCTAATACCATCAGCAGAACAGCGGACCCTATTGCACAGATTGTCTTTTTATCTGATGCCCGCTCCGTCCTTGAGGCTATCACCAAATGTAAGCTGCCACAACTTGAAGAAGCACTACAAACCATCAAATGCTTTCGGCTAGCATTGCAGTGGATCCCCTCACGCTGTGGAGTCCAAGGAAATGAGGAAGCAGACAAGATGGCAGAAGAGAATCAGACAGAAAACATGGTTACGCATACAGAGATGAAGACTATCATCAAGTCACTCTATAGAACACCTCAATCAGAAGATGCCTACCATCATCTCTCGAGGCCAGAGCAAGTGACCATTTTTCGTCTCAGAACTGGACACAACAGACTAAACCAACACATGTACAGGCGGTTCCACCTTACGACATCGCCCGCTTGTCCTTGTGGAGAAGCAGAACAGACCACAGAGAACATACTTCAATGTTGCAGTACGTATCAGCTGCTGAGAGAAGAGATCTGGCCTTTGTCAACCTCTTTTCTTGAAAAGCTGTATGGGCCTGTGGAAGAACTGCAGAAAACCACAGATTCTCCTTCGATCAGTACTCACCGTTCTATTACTTCTGATGTGCAGCTGGCCCTGACAGCTGGCTCTGGGACTGTGGACTTGGAGGGCTTTGCCGGCTCCTTGGAGCCGGGTGCTCGGCTCCCAACTGCCGCGTGCCCGTCTAGCATGAGGCTGATTCTTGTTTGCATAGCGACAAGAGAATACATGCTTTTTGCAGTTGGAAAGTCTTAAGATTGTTTAAGCCTAAGTCTTTTTACTGTGATTAATTGTGATAGCTTGTGCGTTCTCAAAAGGATATTTTGGATTAATATGGACGCTTCCGATGATAACCAGGTCGTATATTTCTATGTTATTCCATAGTTAAAAGACTTAGGTCTCTAAAATTTCGTCTGTGTCGCGTGTTCCAATTTCTAACCCCAAAGAATCTGGGACGAAATATGCCAGATGATCGCCTTCCTTTAAATCCCCAACAGGCGATCGGCAGATATGAAATTAGGCGTTGGCCTATCGGTGTTTTAACACGATTATCGGCTGATGTCGTTCTCCGTAAGATCCGAGCGGGTGACGTCACACCCGTGGTGCTTGGATGTTTATGTGAAGAAAATGTTTCATTAATTCGCGCATCTGATTCTGGGTGCTGCGTACTTTAATTGGTACCAGAAAAACTGGAATTTTCAAGTTTTGCGTGTTATCACGATCTGTTTGCAATGATCAGTGGTTTCAAAATTCTTGATTTAGATGTGTGGTCTGCGGTTTTACCGTGTCTGAACAGTTTGTTTACATTTTGTTATTTCTTCACATATCGTTTTGGCCTTCGTTAGGAGTATAATTTATATTTATTAGTAAATATATCCCGAATGCTATGCGATATGATTCCTGGTTCCGTTATACATCCTTGAGGATCAGTGTATGGGTGTATTATTGCCCGCTTCGTTCTTGTCGTCATAATCAATGCGATCTTTGCTGTAACGTTGCGGGGTGGGGTGCGGGAGGGTGACAGTTTATTTATGGGCAAAATATTTGAACATTAATTGTCTGCCTTCCATTTTTGTTTCGTTCCGCTGGCTTATTGTAGGTTTGGCTTTTTATAGGCCAAGCCAGCCCCGCCATCATGTGTCGAGTGCCACATATCGTACGGGTTCTATGCAAGGACCATATCTGTTTCCACTGTACTAAGTGTAGTCTTGACAGTAGGTGTAACGTTTGCGCAGTGTGGTCGGTCTATATGATGCTTAAGTTCCTTGCCAGAAGGACTTGGCAGGGTCTGACGCGGGGTCAGGCGGTCCGAAAGTAAATCGTTTCGGCCCGTGGGGGCGTTCCACGTCTGCAACCGGAGGTGGCGGAGATGGCACCGCCGGCCTGGTTTGGTCCGGCTAGGCAAGGTGTCTTGCATAGCGTTCTGCCCACGTTGGTGTCGTCCCTGCTGCCAAAAGTTGTAGGGCAGTCTCTCCCCATGTTTGATTCGGACCCTGTCCTTGGACAGGGTTCTGGATTGGCCACCGAGGGAGCCGTCTTGTACGGCCCCTGGCAGTCCCGTCGGGCTCCGGCCTGATGGGTTCTGTCTCTCTGCGGCCATCTCCGGGTGGTCCAGTAGCGGTGGCCGGTCCGTCAGGCATGGGAGCCGTCCGCCAGGACGGCTCCACGGTTTTCCTTGTCTAGTGACGACTCTTCGGGGTCTGAATATGAGGAGGCCGAGGAGGGGAGGGTGCTGCGGCCTGTGATGCCGTGGGTGGAGAGCATGGAGGTCGATTCCGTCCTGACGGAACCGTCCTCCATCTGTCTGGCCTGGCGCAAGCCAGGGCAGCGGCTCCGCCCGTGGTTGAGGCCACTCCGGTACAGGGCACCGGTCCCGTGATGGTTGGTTTGCCGCCAACCAACACGGTGACGGGTGTGACCGGTCAGGCATGGTACTCACCTATCTCGCCTAGTCCGGCGGTCAGACATGGGGTGCCGTTGGCGCCCATGTTTTGCCACGGTTCCTCAACCGCTACGGGCCCGCACGGTTTTCCGTGCAGGCCTACTCCATGGACTGGTGTGTTCCATGGGGTGGCGGCGAAACCGTACGGTACAGGAGTTCCTGGCATATCAGCTATGGCTCCTAGCTGGGAGGCCGTTGCTGGTAGGGCCGTGAACATGTCAACGGGTGACGTGTTCACGGGAGTGTCCTCCTCGGAGATGGATTGGTCTGAGGCTCTGGCTTGGCTAGCCAGGGTGGACCCGTCTGTGGTTTCGACCACGGCCGAGGAGGATGTACCCAGTCCATCGGTTGCATTGATTAGGACGGGGATCTTGCCCGCAGACCTGATCCAGTCTGTTGGACTGGATCCATGGTTTATGGTGTTGCCTGATGCTATTTATAGCAAACAACGCATGAACAAGGGCCAGCTTCTTGCGGCCTCCAAGGAGGTGCGGGCGAGGGGTCGTATTCCACGGGGGGAATACGACAGGTATGGTGTTGTCCCGTCGGTCACCGAGGATGACCTCTGGGTACTGGGTGTCCAGAGTGCTGGAGCGGGTGGCCCCGCCCCGGCACTGGTGGACAAAGCTCAGGTACACAGGGTATGATACTTTGAACGCGCATTTCCTAAAGCTGGCCGCTCCAGTTATCGCACCATCAATCACCGCCATTATTAATAAGAGTATTGATACAGGAGTATTTCCTACCATGTGGAAATGCGCAAAAGTTAAACCCTTACACAAGTCCGATAATAAAAGCGAAATTAGTAATTATAGGCCCATTTCTATTCTGCCAATTTTATCGAAAATTCTGGAAAGACATGTACACAATTATCTATATAAATTTTTGACTACATATGATCTATTATGCGAATCTCAGTCCGGCTTTAGACCCAAACACTCCTGCGAAACCGCGTTGCTAAAATTAATAGACACGTGGCGATTTGCAGTCGATAATGGAGAATTCGTTGGAGCTATTATGATAGACTTCAGAAAAGCGTTTGACCTTGTAAACCACGACATACTGCTACGAAAACTAGGCATTTATAAGTTTCATGCATTTGCGCAAAAATGGTTTAGATCGTATTTAGAAAACAGACAGCAGTATGTTTCAATCTCGGACAAAACATCTGGCATGTTACCAGTCACGGTAGGCGTACCGCAAGGCTCGGTGTTAGGACCTTTGCTATTTATTATCTACGTGAATGACCTCCATATGAATCTTACCTGTAATGTCGATATGTATTGTGACGATACAACCATGCATTGCCATTTCGATAATGTAGCAAATATAACTGAAAAATTAACAGCTGATATGGCATCCGTCCATGATTGGTGTCAAAACAATAAAATGGTTATAAATACCGACAAGACCAAATTACTAATGATAGGCACTAAATTCAAACTAAAACAGATAAATCCGGAAATTAAAATATCTATCGTCGATGGAGAAATAGAAAGTGTAGAAAATGCAAAACTCTTAGGCTTAAATATTAACAACAATCTCTCCTGGCAACAACACATCAACAAAATTTGTAGCAAAATATCTTCCCTAATTTTTATGTTAAAGAAAAATAAACGGTACATGAATGTTGAGCAACGAACCTTATTTTACAAATCATACATACTTTCGCACATTGATTACTGTTCTCTCGTATATTACGCAGGTATGCCAACATTGTTGAGCAAACTAGAAAAACTTCAAAAACGTGCAGCGAGAATCATCTTAGACGTCCCACATAGAACACCATCGCGGCAATTATATGATGAATTGAAATTGACGCCACTATCACAACGTATAACTATTAAATCAAACATTATGACATACAAAGCACTAAACAACCATACACCTAAGTACATCAGCGACATGCTTACACCCATAGAGACAGCACACACATTACATCTACGATCTAAAACTAATAGCCATTTGAAGCCTCCGAAAATACGAACCAACTATGGAAAATACAGTTTCACATACACAGCTAGTCAAAATTGGAATTCCCTTCCTACGTGTGTTATAAATTCAGAAACGCTATCATCTTTTAAGCACAACAGCGTTTCTCAGAAAAGAGAACGTGTCGCTTCACACCTACATAGACGATTGGCTGATCATCAGCCAGGTTAGAGGTGGATACTGCTCTGACTCTGAAGTTGCTTTCAGATCTAGGCTGGATAGTCAACAAGGAGAAATCTGAGTTGACACACCACTCTACATTTCGTTTTTTAAGGATGCGATTCGATCTCGAGGAGGGCAGTGTTTTTTACCCGTCAGAGCCCAGAGTGGTGTGTCTGTTAGCCATCCTCAAGAGTTTCGATTGGGAAACCACATTCAGGCGAGGCGGTTTCTTCAGATGCTGGGCATGATAGTCTCCATGTAGCAGGTATACCCGTACACTGCTCGGATGCGAAGACCTATCCAGCTGTATCTGATGTCTCTGTGGAAACAGAGAATAGAACCCCTGTCAAAACTGGTGCCAGTTTTGGAGCCAATAATGTCGCATCTTGTATGGTGGGAAAAAGCGTCAGAATCTCCCAGTAGGAGTTTTCGCTGCACCTACCCCAACCCCAGCTGTCCGTGTACACGGATGCATCGCTGGAGGGATGGGGGGCCTACCTGGGAGAACACCAGGTCTCGGGCACATGGACTCTCCAAGAGAGCCAACTGCATATCAATCTGTGGATATGATGTCAGTGAAACTGGCATTGGAAAAGGTTTCTTCAAAAAGTCAGGGGCAAGGCGATGTTGATACGGTCGGACAACTCGACAGTATTATCATACAGAAGTCGCCAAGGCGAGACCAAGTCACCCACACGCTGTATCTAAGTGTGGCACTTGATTCAATGGTGTAGGAATTACTCAGTTGTTTTTAAAGCAGCTCATATTCCTGGGCGATTGAACATTCTGGCGGATGCTTTGTCTCGCAGATAGAGAATTCTGCCAACAGAATGGTCTCTCAACCCTCCAGTTCTTCACAGGATCTTCGAGCATTGGGCCAAACCAAACGTGGACTTGTTCGCCACAAGGGAAAATGCCCAAATCATGACTTATGTCTCGCCGATTACAGATCATAATGCCGTCGATACAGACGCTCTGGCGTTAAGCTGGAGAGGGATGCACGCTTACGCGTACCCACCCACCATTCTTCTACCGAAGACATTGGTGAGGATCAGGGAGTAACCGTGCCTGTTCCTGCTATAGCGCCATTTGGCCCAGAAGGGCGTGGTTCACGGATCTTCGAGGTCTGCGGGTGGAAAATCCAGTGCAGTTACCCGAGATTCCGAACATAGTCTCCCAGGCCAAGGGACGCTTCCTACACGAGCGTCCCGAAATGTTATTGACTGTATGGTTGTTGTCAAACAACGTTTCACGTCGGAGGGCTTTTCTCGACATGCTGCAGATTTCATCGCAGCTGCGAGAGGGAGGTCAACCTTCAAGTCATATAACAACGAGGTTAACGGACTTGCAGACTGGTGTGAGGGAAAGGGTATGGTTACCTTTCATTCCATTATTCAGCAAATAGCAGACTTTCACTGTGAGCTGTTCTTTTCAGGACTAGCTCCTGTCACAATTGCTGGATACAAGTCAGCTTTGGCATCAGTTATCCCTTGTCTAGCCAACCGGGATAGTCCAGAGGTGGCCCAGTTGAGTGTGATGGTGAAGGGAATGAGCAATCTCCGACCGAGACAACCGGTAGTCATTCTAGCCTGGAGTCTATCTTTAGTGCTTAATGTACTGGCCAAGCACCCTTTCGAACCGTTGTGTTCGGCTAGTCTAAAGCATTTGACTCTAAAGGCGGTCTTTCGATTGGCAGCTTCCTCAGCTAGAAGGCGCAGTGTGATCCATGCACTTTCAGCAGAGAGGGACCGATTTATTGTCTCCAGAGAGGGTCTGCATCTACTGCCAAGAGCAGAGTTTATGTCAAAGATTCAATCTTTGAGATATCTCGGCAAACCGATCGTTATACCGAAACTAAGTAGGTTTGATCGTGATGCCAGTGTCTGGTGCCCAGTCCGTGCTTTGACGAAGTACAAAACGGACAGACTCGTTACGGTCGAATGATAGACATCTGTGGATCTGCCATAAGGAGCCATATGGCGCCGCATCCGTGGATTCTATCTCTCGTTGGGTAGTCGAATGCATTCAGACAACCCGTGAGATTACGACTGGGCACAAAGTGCAATGCGCAAGGGCACGATGTTAGAGGAATAGCCGCCTCTTCCGCCCTTTTACAATGGTGTTCCGTTTAAGGACATCATGGCTGTTGCACAATGGCACTGTGAGTCCTCTTTCACAGATTACTATATGAGGGATGTGTCAGACTTCGCCAATCCACTCGCTTTAGCTGTTTTGAGACGATAGCTATATGACCACACTGCTCTTCTTCCTTTTTGGCATTTGTAAGAAAGAATTAAGAAGCAGACATGGTCGAGCGAGAGGATTTCAACCAGATTGTGTCACTGATGGCCCGACAAGTTAATGGTTGGAGGCTCCAGGTCTGAAATCCAAATATCATGAGGTAATTCAGGATTGAGAGTGTTTTGTATTATGTCTAAATATCATGATCATTCATCATGTATATTCATGCTCATTCCCAGGCTAATATATGCAAAGAGCAGTTAACCCTCTTGGCATATTTGTGTTTTCAGGCGAGATGCATGTTCGTGAGTTCTCTCCCTTTTCTTAGGAGAAAAGAAGGGGGGGGGGGGGGGGGGGGAAGTGATGCGAATGTGATTCGGTTCCGTTAACTTGATGGTCCTTTTAGGTCTCCATTAGTCAAGTTTAAGTCTAGCACTTTCTCCAAGGGGCAAACGTAGCAGTTATGGCTTGCCCCTTCCCACCAGATTACTGACCAAATCTGGTGTATATCAGAAGTAATAGAATGGTGAGTATTGATCGAAGGAGAATGAAGAAAATTTCAATTTCCCTTTCTCCGAGATCTAACAGTACTCACCATTCTATTACGGACCCAGCCTCCCAGCCCCACGGAGGCAAGTCATGAGTTTCCCTTGTTTGGTGGCTGTGCAAACAATGTGAGCTTCATGGTGGACGGGTGCTCGGCGGTTTGGAGCCGAGTGCCCGATTCCAGGGAGTCGGTGGGGCTTTCTAGGTCTGTAGTCCTGGAGCCGGCTGTCGGGGCCAGCTGTGTATCGGAGGTAATAGAATGGTGAGTATTGTTAGATCTCGGAGAAAGGGAAATTGAAATTTCCTTCATTTCATCTTGAGAACGGCTCTCCAAGTGTGATACCAGCGATCGAAAAGAAGAAGAAGAATTAAAACCAATTGTATAAAGTCTTTCTTTTAAATTAAACTTTCGAGCAATCCTGCCACGCGTAGGCCTACAGTACAAATCAGAAATAACTTTGAAAGTTTTCAAAATAAAATAAAAAACGTACTGTTGAATATTCTGAACATAACTGGATTGGAAGACTGCCTTATTAGGCCGCTATGTCTTCCATCCAATAGACATTTCCAGTGTATCCATCCATTCCACCATGTGACGTCATAATCAACTACGTGACGTGTAGGATGACGTCATAATCAATTACATCACGAATTTAGTCGGTCTTAAGCGTGTAATACTCCGACACGTTGTACGAATTGGAAGTCTTTGCTATTTAATAAACATGCTGTTGAATTTTTTGAAACTAATCTGACAGGGCGCTGTTGCAGCCATAGGCAGCAACATCACCCAGTCAAATTAGTTTCAAAAATATTCAACAGCTTACCTGTATATGTTTTCTGGAAATTGATAGTCAGGGAGTTCAGAGATCGATCTATCCCGACACGAGCAAAGCGTAGGCGGTGCTTGGCTAAACCTGGAAAGGGATGTTGTTTCCAAATTATTTAACAGAGCATGTCTTACTAACTAACATGTTCCGGGGGTGGGTGGGGGGGGGGGGTGATTGAAAGCAATTTAGCTTATTTATGAGCTGCACTGTAGGGGGGGGGGGGGGCCTATCTTTTTTTCAAAACAACAATGCACAAAAAATCTGTTGAATATTTTGAAATTAATTTGATTAGAAGCCATTGCAAATTAATTTCAAAATATTCAACAAAATAAGTTATATATTACCAGACCGGGACAATCGGACAAGGAACTCTATTATCAATATCTCCAACTTAGTGATGTGAATACTTTTCGGAAAACTATCACACGTTCACAAAAATTCATTGAGACTACAACGTGTACACTCCGACAAAGTATGAGCTATGATGCTAGGCGCTTTCGGTGGGTGATGGGTTCGAGTCCCTGTCCGACAAATTAGTATCAATATAAGAAATGAGCTGTTGAAAATCGTAGCGGAGATGCGTTCTAGTCAGATTAGTTTACTGTAGTCTGCTATATAATAGCTCACATGTACTTCGTTGGAGTTGTATGGCTATTATGCAGTTCAATATACAGGTCATATCTTAGTGAGCTTTTGTCTAATGTTTGTTTTAAACATATTTTATTGTCAATTAATCCTCTTCATTGCTCCCATTTCGCAAGACTTGTTAAACGAATGTAGGCCTATTCGTGTCTGGTTAAATTTACGCTCGATTGTGTTCCGAAAATACCAACTTATCATAAATTGCAGTCGTTTAATTTTTGTTAGTAACCTATGGGAGACAACTCCGTCGTGTCTGCGTTGTATCTCGCCATTGCCTTTAGATTTATCTCCGCTTTTTGTTCGTTGCTCTTCAACATAATATTTGAACTGTCCATAACCAGCTGCTGCTGCTGCGGCGGCCGCTGCTGCTGCTGCTGCTAACGACAGCCGCGTCGGAGCAGAAGGCGACGACGATGAGAATGACAACGACCTACATCGCTAGAAACAACCACGACATTAGCAAAAAATAAAAAGAATCAAGACCTAGTCCTATTGAATATCAACAACAATAACATTAGCAATCGTAATACTATCAACAGCAATAGTAGCAAATACCAATATCGAATACTGTAAAGAAAATGCTAACAAAACGACAACTGGACAACAGCAATACTAATTTTAACATTATTTTGTCCTTCTCTCCTAAACAGGTGACATTGGAGGGTCGATGGCGCTGTACGTTGGAGCCAGCTTGTTGACGATATTTGACTTGACAGAACTAATAGAGAAGAGCATTCGTTTCTACTTCACCCGTGGAAAGCGTTAAAAGATCACAGACAGCAGTGTAAACTGATTAACAGATCGTTAACAACATTGATACACCAATATTTACACGTGGATTGGAGACATGTGTCTGTTTAAATAAGGCTGTGTTAAATAAAATAGCGTTGTCGACTTACAATAACGCGGAATTATACAATTTTTACTGATCCCATATTGTAAACTTTTATTCGGCTTAAATGAAATGAATGTTTAACCCGAAACGTCAAACACAAAAAAGCATTTAGGCATACAATGTAATAAGTAATCTATTGAATATTTTGAAACTAATTTGAGCGGGAGATGTTGCTGCCCAGTCAAATTAGCTTCAAAATGTTCAACAGCGTAGGCCTATCAGTAGATTCACCTTGAAAATGAGAATCTGTGAATTCCGGCGTCAAATGGCTAACGGAGGATTCCAGTTTCTCAGTCAATCATATTACGTCATAATCAACTAAGTGCCGTGTAGGATAACGTCATGAATGGCGTAGCTAAGTTCGTCACGGGCGCTTAATTGATGACGGACTAAGCGTTGGTGTACGAATTGTGTGTCTACTATTTAATAAACCAGCTGTTGAATATTTTGAAGCTAATTATACCGGGCGCTGTTGCTGTCATAGGAAGCAACAAAACCCTGTCAAATTAGTTTCAAAATATTCAACAGCTTACCTGTATAGTTTTCTAGAAATTGATAGTTATGGATGGCAGGGATCGATCGATCCCAACACGGCAGAATTGTGTATGGAGCTTAACTAACGATGGGCGGGGCATAGCTAAAAACTAGATTCATTCATTACGTGTACGGTGCTAGTACGGCGTGGACAATACATAAAATACGACACGGATACGCTAGAAACACGCATGGGTTACGTCAGGATACATATAGAATTATTTATTTACGTTGGAATATTAAATGTAGGTTGTTTCTTTAAAATCAGCCTCATGAAAAAATCGAAACCGATCCGGTGTGAATCCGTGTGCAATCCCGGAGTGACCTCTGGTGTGATTTGTGTCAAACTGAATTTATCTGTCCCTATATCTTCACAGCTGCGCAAAAGGATATTCCTCAATACGAAAGTTAGGAGCCTACGTGTTACATAATATCTTGGCAAATGTATGTTTATTAAATTTAAATTGTGACGTTTACTAGGCCTAATTCAAAAACATTTGTGCTTAAGTGGAGTGTATATTAATTAAAATTCTGCAATACGTTTGACTACTTCAATGATTCATCTCTTGTGAACGATTTTAAACAATTATATATGACTTTTAATTAAAATTTAAGACTGTATCGCCTCTTAATGAATCGGCCAGCTATAAAACAAAGACTTATTCAAAATCAGAATACGTAGGAATTGTCACCCCATGTTTCTATCGTAGGTCCAGAACGTGATCCGGATTCTGGCCATTTCTTTTCTCTTTGGATCTGGGTCAAAGCCGATGTGTACGATGTCGCCCTAGAAAATGAAGTGATCTGAGGTCAAATACATGACGTCACAATCCATTACGTCACTGGTTAGCTAATCATGATGAGATAGCTCCGTCAGGAAAAGCGGAAGGTCTCACACGAAACTGTACGTATTGTATGTCTTTTATGGATTTACGATTTAATACACATTTTGTTGAATATTTTGAAACCAATTTTACTGGGAGCTGTTGCTGGCATTTGCTGCCATAGGCAGCAACAGCCCCCCCCCCCTCCAGTCAAATTAGTTTCAAAATATACAACAGCTTATCTGTACCTTGTCAACTTGAAATTTAGATGCTGGGAAGTCCGGCTTGAATGTTTTAAATAAATTACATACCGTGGAAAAGTGGGCGGAGCTTATCTGGAAATGGGCGAAGCATATGTAGAAATGGATCCTTCTGTATCGTGATACACAGTGCATAAAATCGAGATATATCAATGTATCGCATATCCTGGCAAACAAACAAACAAACAAACAAACAAGCACTCAAACAAACAAACAATTACCTAAACAAACAAACAAACACACAAACAGACAATTACCTAAACAAACAAACAAGCAATTGCCTAAACAAACAAATAAACAAACAATTACCTGAACAAACAAACGAACGAACGAACGAACGAACGAACAAACGAACAATTACATAAACAAACAAACAAACCAACCAACCAACCAACCAACCAACCAACCAACCAACCAACCAACCAACGAACGAACGAACGAACGAACGAACGAACGAACAAACGAACAAACAATTACATAAACAAACAAACGAACGAACGAACGAACGAACAATTACATAAACAAACAAACAAACAAACAATCAAGGAAACAAACAAACAAACAATGACCTAAACAAACAAACCAACAAACAAACGACCAAGCAATTGCCTAAACAAACAAACAAACAAACAATTACCTAAACAAACAAACAAACAAACAGTCAAACAGCAATGAACACGCAAAGACAAACAAACAAGCAAACGTCTGTATGATAACCGGGTGTTTCCTAAGCTAAAAGATCGATGTTCTCAAAGACAAAGAACCGCCATCATTTGACAAGATGATGGCATTTCATATATTACCAGGCCTATATTGTAATAAGATAAATGTGGTCTCATACGATGGCCAATTCTCGGTGCTGTGTTTCTTTTCAATGCGATACATAACTAAGAATGAATTGTTCATATGCCCAACATCCTGTAGATTCTTTTTATAAACCTACACTCTCGATTTCATTACAACCTCACTGGAAATATTGTGCAATAGGTTGAAGAGAATGTCTCTGTAACACATTGCTGTCATGGGTTGCAACGAACCTTTCTGGTTTTAGCTATGCCCCGCCCATCCCTAGCTAAGATCCACCCACACGTCGCTCGTGCTGGGATCGATCGATCGATCCCTGAACTCCCTGACTATCAACTTCCAGAAAACTGTACAGGTAAGCTGTTGAATATTTTGAAATTAATTCAAACAGCGCCCAGTTAAATTAATTTCAAAATAGTCGACAGAATGTTTATTAAATAGTAACGACATACAATTCGTACAATGTGTCGGATTATTAAGCCTGTAAGACGGACTAAATCGAGTCATTCACGCTGTAATTGATTATGACGTCATCCTATACGTCACGTAGTAGACTATGACGTCATATGACGTCATATGATGAACAGACAAACTAGAAAGGTCCATTACAGTCTGATTAATTTCAACATTTAACTTACATCATACAGAAAGGGGTGGGGGTCAGCCGATCTGTCACTCAAGTATCTGATGTCATAATCAATGACGTCACTAGTGATATGACGTCGCAATCCTTATTAAGTAAAATCGGATAGTCCGTTTGTTCATGAATTTACAATTTAATAAACACTCTGTTGAATATTCTATAACTAATTGCTGTTAAAGAAATAGCTTTTGCGATTCTTTAACACGGGTGTTCATACGATGGCCCATCTCAATGCACTACCATCTTTTGAGCCCAAAATCAAGTGTCTATTACATAGTAAATGGATGGGTTACCTCCCTTAGGTAAGCATCCTTAGTACGGAATTATCTCCCTTATGTGTAGTTGTGTAAGGAATTATCTCCCTTGCCTAAATAATGTATAGCGGGTCGAATTATCTACAGCAACTGAAATATCCAATTTTGAAATTAACCATGCAATTGAATATTCTGTAATGGATTTGATTGGACAGCAAGCCAGCAACTGTTTCCAGTCGAATTAGTTCTAAAATATTAAGCATAGACCTACTACTTCTTAAATCGCAATAAAGAATTAGCTTTATCGGCCATATTGAATCTTTATATCTACTTACGTATACGCGTTTACCGTATTATTTCATAATAGCAATATTTGGTTGGTACATGGCGGGGCGGGTGGGATCGGCCTAAGCAGGGTTATGTTATTTGGTTGAGGTGGGTGGGTTGGGGTTGTATAGGCCTACTGATATATTTAAATAATAACCTGATTATCTACTTCTAAACGTTTCTATGTATTGATTATATAACATGTAAAAATCGTATTTTTGTACATAGGCTTATGTATACATTAAAGTGTTTCGACTGCTCCTGCCTGTCTGCCGAGGCTAAATCTAGCAATACTAATTATTTAATTTTGTATTTACAAATGTTATTAATATTTTGTTCAATTGCCTGTCTGCTTGCTGATTTTCTACAGACTACGTTTCCCATGGTGTTTAGCTCTGGAAATCCGGAATATTTTGAAAACAATTTGACTGAAAGTTGTTGGTGGCTAAGCCACCTACAACTTTCAGTCAAATTGTTTTCAAAATGTTCAGCGGGTCCAGAGTTATTGCCCATCGAAATTGTTGTCCGCTGGCTTGAGCAGTCAGACAGGCAAATGTGTTTCTATTAATTCTTCTTCGTCACTATAAGTAAACAAGCAATGGATTTCTGTACAGATTTACTTAATGTATTTTTATTTTAACTCGTTTTATCAGCTTACTGTATGCCATAATTAAATTTAAATTAAACATTTTAAAAGCAATTCGACTAAAAAGCCGTTTTTAGTTCAATCTTAATAGATATTCGTTGAAATTGTTTTCAAAATATTCAGCAGATTTGTTTTGTATATCGAGAGGTCTGTTTTGATGATGGGTTTAGGGAGTTCGCAGCTATGACTCATGGGGCGTTTATGTTTCTTAATATTGCTATGCGTGGGCACTCGTCGAATAGTTCAACTACAACGCCGTATGATTACCAGTAAGCCGATAGACAGAGTCAGTGCGAGCGATGCGATGGGCCGGAGAGAGAGAGAGAGCGAGAGAGAGAGTGAGAGAGTGAGAGAGAGAGAGAGAGAGGGAGAGAGAGATAGAGAGAGAGAGAGAGAGAGAGAGTGAGAGAGAGAGAGGGATAGATAGATAGAGATAGAGAGAGAGAGAGAGAGAGAGAGAGAGAGAGAGAGAGAGAGAGAGAGAGAGAGAGAGAGAGAGAGAGAGAGAGAGAGAGAGGGAGGGAGGGAGGGAGGGGGATGGATGGATGGATGGAGAGAGAGAGAGTGGATGGGATGGAGAAAAGGAGAGACGGTAGGGAGGGAGAGTGCGTGTGAGTCTGTCCGGCCGTACGTCCGTCCGTCCGTGCGTGCGTGAGTGTGAGAGAGAGAGGGGGGGCGGGGGGGGGGGGGCGGTGTATGTGTGTGTGAATATATAGCAAAGGACGAAATAGATAGAGAGATGGAGTGTAGAGATGGAGAGCGACAGAGGTAAATGAATCATAGCAGCTTAGGAAACTGATCAGAGAGATACAAATTAATTTCATTTAAATCTATTTTAAAGATTGAATGGCCAAGACCTAACGGTGCTCTTTGTCTAGCGATCAAAGGCTATTCTTGTTTTTAAATACGTATTATTAATATTATTTCACATACGTTATAATTATTTCATCCTAAATGAAAATGATTGTAAATTACGAAATTTTAGTTATAATGAATTATTGTATGACATATTTCTGCTGTAAATTATAATGTACAAATAAACACGACGACAAAATTAATAGCGTTTCAGATTCATACATACCTTTATAAGTATCAGCCACCATTGGCATAGTTTGTCTGTCGGGAAGTCCGTCTGCCAATATGTCCGTGAGTGCGTACGTGTGTGCGTGCATAGCGTGCGTAAGTGCGTGCGTGTGGGGTCATGTTACACCTCCCATGATAACGCCTGTCAATTGGGCTGGTATTGGGCCAGTACCAGCCCTTAACCTGAGTTATCAAGATCGTTAGTTGCTTAACCCTTCTTGCGTTCACTTAACCATTTATTGAACAAGCCAGACAAAAGAATGACCCCCTGCAGCGGTCTTGTGCAATATCTATTTTACAGGCCAAGAGAAAATATTTTTGAAAATTTGCCACATGAATGACTGGCTCGGTTACCGAGCCAGTCATTTTAGTGGTAAATTTTCAAAAGATGCTCATCTCTTGGCCTGCAAATGGACACTAGCTAAGCAATCACTCGAAATTTGACCATTAACCCTTTCATGAACACACCCGCCAAAATCCGCATCTGTAGGTGTATTGGAAGACGTGTATTTGCTTTTCAAGAATCTTAACTTTCTTGAGAATTCTTGACCGCTAAAACATAACTAACCTCATCTCTCGAAGGCTTTTGCGGGTTATCTAATAAGCCACTCGTAATCTATGCAGGTAATTATAAGATATTTATCATGCCGCTAAAGAAAGGTATTCAGGCTTTAGGATCTAAATGTTGGTACATTTCTACAGCCTATGATGGCTGTTATGATTTACTTTTCAACCAATCAGAAAAATCCTAACGTGTCTGCCTCGGTATATACGCTCAATTATAGAGGTGCCAGCTATAGTTTGGCAATTTCGTATAAAAGCCATTTTACAGGTAAGCTGTTGAATATTTTAAAACTAATTTGACTGAAAGTTGTTGCTGCAACAACCTCCAGTCAGATTAGTTTCAAAATATTCAACGGGATAAGTACTACATAATAAAGTATGTAATGCGTTGGTACTTACATGACGTCACACACTATCGTTTGAGGAGACAAAATGGCGGTGATCACTGTTCAACATTTATGCGATATTACATAGCAGATAATTGTGATACAGATAAGGGAATGTGACAGGATATGAATGATATGGAATCTATAAACGATAATCTATCGGTGCAATACAACATTTGAGATGAGAGTAGCTTCCCTTTAAATGGTAAATTGATATGAGAGGCATCGTGCGCGCTTTGAGGTGTGGTTAACGCAAGAGCCGTTCACAATAGAGATTTTTCTAAACACATTTTTAATATTACTTAGTAAATGTCCAATGAACCTTTCAAGTTTCAGCTATGCCCCGCCCACCTCTAACTAAGCTCCACGCACATTTCGCCGTGTCGGGTTTGATCGATCCCCGAATGCCCTAACTATAAATTTCCGGAAAACTATACAGGTAAGTTGTTGAATATTTTGCAACTAATTTGACTGGGTGCTGTTGCTGCCTATGGCAGCAACTGCGCCCAGTCAAATTAGTTTCAAAATGTTCAACAGATGATTTATTAAATAGTAACGGCATGCAATTCGTACAACAACGCATAGTCCGTCTTCAAATATGCGTTCGTGACGTACTTATCGACATCATTCATGACGTCATTCATTATGATGTCATTGTACACATGACGTAGTTCAATATGACGTCATATGATGGGTGGGTACTCTGGAAAGGTGAATTGCAAAGCAAACCAGAGAAGAAGATCCTCGTCCTCTCATCTTTATCACATTGCAAAAGGTTTCAGGAATTTTCAGATTTTTCAGATTTTACGGATATTTTTTGATTTTCCAGATTTTTTGCAGATTTTCATGGGTCACGCACAACGTTATGGAAAGGAACTTTCCAAGTTTATCCATTGATCGTCTGACGTCATATGACGTCATAATTAACTACGTGATGTGTAGACTCACGTCGTAATCATTACGTCGTAAATGATTCTATTTGACCCGTCTTTAACTCTTAATTGTCCGACACGTTATGCGAATTGTATGCCTCCACTATTTAATAAACATGCTGTTGAATACTTTGAAAATAATTTGACTGGACGTTGTTGCATTAGTAGCGCTATATTATGAAAAATGCCCAGTTCTGGGGTCCTATGACGACATATAGCTCAAAACTATCCACACATGATTAGAGGCAAACATGAATGACTAGCGTGACGATAACAGAACTTCAGAAAATAGTTGGCTTTTTAAGATAGAGTCTCTGCAATTCTCCCCTCAGATAACCACAAAATGTTGTGCCAAATCCCCATAGAACAGAAACACCATCACTTAGGTTCCACGTGTTATTTACTACAAAAGGTACTGCATCACAATCATCATCATCATCATCATTAGCAGCAGCAGCAGCAGCATTACCGCCACCACCGCCACCACCGCCACCACCGCCATCACCACCACCGCAACCACCACCACCAAAAGTGTGTCGCCTAGTGAAGGAAACACTCCACTACTGGGCTACAAAACAGTTTCAAGTTTTGCTAAGGACATTGTTTTCTAAATATTCAACAACGTATTTCCTGCATTGTAAGAAATAGTCAATGCTAACAACGTCTTGAAATCGTTTGACATGTCGTAAGCAACCACATTATTGGTCACAAAGTAACGATCCTAGTACCAGTCACTTACCATATGATATGCCTTTCGCGGTCACGCTATTGCGATTCCGTAAGGAAGGTTATCTTAATGAACAACCTGCCTTTCGAGGTCAATCTATTGCGATTCCGTAAGGAAGGTTATCTTAATGAACAACCTGCCTTTCGCGGTCACGCTATTGCGATTCCGTAAGGAAGGTTATCTTAATGAACAACCTGCCTTTCGAGGTCAATCTATTGCGATTCCGTAAGGAAGGTTATCTTAATGAACAACTTGCCTTTCGCGGTCACGCTATTGCGATTCCGTAAGGAAGGTTATCTTAATGAACAACCTGCCTTTCGAGGTCAATCTATTGCGATTCCGTAAGGAAGGTTATCTTAATGAACAACCTGCCTTTCGAGGTCAATCTATTGCGATTCCGTAAGGAAGGCTATCTTAATGAACAACCTGCCTTTCGAGGTCAATCTATTGCGATTCCGTAAGGAAGGTTATCTTAATGAACAACCTGCCTTTCGAGGTCAATCTATTGCGATTCCGTAAGGAAGGTTATCTTAATGAACAACCTGCCTTTCGAGGTCAATCTATTGCGATTCCGTAAGGAAGGTTATCTTAATGAACAACTTGCCTTTCGAGGTCAATCTATTGCGATTCCGTAAGGAAGGTTATCTTAATGAACATCCTGCCTTTCGAGGTCAATCTATTGCGATTCCGTAAGGAAGGTTATCTTAATGAACAACTTGCCTTTCGAGGTCAATCTATTGCGATTCCGTAAGGAAGGTTATCTTAATGAACAACTTGCCTTTCGAGGTCAATCTATTGCGATTCCGTAAGGAAGGTTATCTTAATGAACAACCTGCCTTTCGAGGTCAATCTATTGCGATTCCGTAAGGAAGGTTATCTTAATGAACAACCTGCCTTTCGAGGTCAATCTATTGCGATTCCGTAAGGAAGGTTATCTTAATGAACAACTTGCCTTTCGAGGTCAATCTATTGCGATTCCGTAAGGAAGGTTATCTTAATGAACAACCTGCCTTTCGAGGTCAATCTATTGCGATTCCGTAAGGAAGGGTATCTTAATGAACAACTTGCCTTTCGAGGTCAATCTATTGCGATTCCGTAAGGAAGGTTATCTTAATGAACAACTTGCCTTTCGAGGTCAATCTATTGCGATTCCGTAAGGAAGGTTATCTTAATGAACAACCTGCCTTTCGAGGTCAATCTATTGCGATTCCGTAAGGAAGGTTATCTTAATGAACAACCATTTTTGGCCACAAAAGGTATTTCTAGCATGTTTGACTGTAGGTCTATCTTAAAATTGAAATATCAATGAGTTAAAGAGATCCTATGGAGATCTGACATGTCAACCATGTCAGTCAAATTGTGTGTTGCTTTGTAGCAGTACTTTTCCCCGCCCGTCCCTAGCTAAGCTCCCCCCACATCTCGCTTGTGTTGGGATCGATCGATCCTTGAACTCCCTGACTGTCAATTTCCAGAAAACTATGCCGGTAGGCTGTTGAATATTTTGAAAGGCATGTTTATTAAATAGTAAAGACATACAATTCGTACAACGTGTCGGACTATTATGCGTTCAAGACGGACTCAATCGAGACATTCATGACGCCATGATTATGGCGTCATCCTACGCGTCGCGTAGTTGATTATGACATCAGATGACGTTATATGATGGATGGATAACCTGGAAAAGTGAATAGGGATTGTTTACACGATAAAATTACGTTATAGAAAAATATCTTCCTTCGCATCAGCACGTGGTAGTATTGAGCGAACGACCTTGTGTTAGTGCAACTACGCCCATGTTTTGCGGGAATTGAGCTTAGGTAGGAATACGGCATTTCACGATCGCTGTACTTGTGACAAGCAAGTGATTGTGGCGTGTACCTATGACAACAGAACCAGAGACGATTTATCATTTGATCATAAGCAGTATATATTGGCAAGAGTTTGTAGGGGCTTGGTATAGCGGCTAACACTCAAAACTAATGGGCCTTTCAATTTTAGCTATGCCCCGCCCATCTCTAGTTAAGCTCCGCCCACACCTCGATCGTGTTGGGATCGATCTTTCTCTGAATTCCCGACTATCAATTTCCAGAAAACTATACAAGTAAGCTGTTGAATATTTTGAAACTAATTTGACTTGGTGCTGTGGCTGCCTATGGCAGCAAACACCGCTCAGTCAAATTAGTTCCCAAATATTCAACAGTATGTTTATTAAATAGTAGATACATACAATTTGTACAACGTGTCGGACTATTAAAAGTTAAAGACGGGCCACATAGAATCATGTATAACGTAATGATTATGACATCATCCTACACACCACTTAGCTGATTATGACGTCATATGACGTCATTACTCTAGAAAGGTTCATTAACCGGAGAACCTGGTGTGTGCCTGAGCCATGAACTACCTCACTGTCGTTGGAAACACAGACAATCTCCTTCGCTCCTCTCCACCGAGAAGTATAAATGGATACTAATGTACAAGCTGGGAAGTTACCAATAATAGACTGTTAGAAAACCAGCCTAGATATGGTGTGAATGGGATTTGTAGTCAAGGACTAGATAAACTCGAACCAAACCAATAACTTGTTGTATCAGTATACCTTAGGAAGCTAGTTGCAAAACCGACGACCCCAGGATCGCATCTCTGATCGGCCGGCCGGTGATCGCTGGAGACATAGGCAATCTCCTACTCTCTTCATTTCCTCGTTCCACCCAGTAGCATGGATACCCGTGTAAAATTTAGGAAGTTACCAATAATAGACTGGAACAGCACCATCCTCAGTATGGTGTGCATGGGCCCTCTAATCAAGGACTCGATATACTTCAGCAAAACAAATAACTCTTTGTAACGAGATACTGAAATGACGAAGTACGAAGTGGGAGTACCATCTCCTGATGACGTTCACAGGAATTGTTTCTGGCCTGACACAGGACTTAGGCAGTGGGACCACTGTCATCATCGATAGGCTATTTCTTGACTGCCACCACAAGTGACCATTGCTGGGCCGCAGAGTGTTAAGTACTGCATGTGAAAGGTGTCTGAGTGTCACAGGGCATCCGACATCGCGGCCCTGAGTTCCATCAATGAACATTTCCATTTTAGCTATGCCCCGCCCATCACTAGCAAAGCTCCACCCACACCTCGCTCGTGTTGGGATCGATCGATCTCTGAACACCCTGACTATGAATTTCCAAAAAACTACACACGTAATCTGTTGAATATTTTGAAACTAATTTGACTGGGTGCTGTTGCTGCCTAAGGCAGCAACAGCGCCCAGTCAAATTAGTTTCAAAATATTCAACAGCATGTTTATTAAATAGCAAAGATTTACAAAGACATACAATTCATACAACGTGTCGGACCATTTGAGATTTGCTGACGGTCTATATGGAACCCTTTGTGATGTAATGATTATGACGTCATCATGCATGCGCCGAGCGGATTATGACGTCATACGAGGTCTGATAATGGATGGATACCCTGGAATGGTGAATTGCTGGAGGTGACGAATTCCAGCGTCGCAGTGCATCAAGTTCTGCATGGGTGTCGGTATCCGTGGTGCATCCAGAAATGCATGTGGAATGTACTGCAGTGCTGCAACGCAGCAAGTGATGCGGATGGAGAGTACCACGGCGCCGCGGTGTATCGGGTACCACAGATGGAAGGTGCCGCAGTGCCGCAAGACAGGTAGTGTCAGCCCACCATTGGCATTATCGAGATGAGGTAGCGAATCGGTCAGCAGTAGGAATAATAATAGTAGCGAGCATAGAACCAGATAAGTTCACAACTATGTCATCACATCAGTCCGACTATCCTTAGACTGTGTTAGGGAATTCATCTTTATGGGTGTCAGTGCCTGATTAGACTGGAGAGAGAGGGTGGAGGCAGGGAGGCAGTGGTAGAAGGACTTGGAGGAAGGGAGACAGGCAGGCAGGCAAGCAGACAGGCAGGCAGGCAGGCAGGCAGGCAGGCAGGCAGGCAGGCAGGCAGGCAGGCAGGCAGGCAGGCAGGCAGGCAGGCAGGCAGGCAGGTAGGTAGGTAGGTAGGTAGGTAGGCAGGCAGGCAGGCAGGCAGGCAGGCACAGACAGACAGACAGACAGACAGACATACAGACAGACAGACAGACAGACAGACTCGAGATTGCCTTTTTGACTTTTCGACTGGCGACATCGTAGGGGCACGATGTACATGTTGTACGAACTTCTACGGATTTCGGGGCCTGCGTATTGTATCAAGGGATATCGGAATGGACCTTTCCCGTTTATCCATCATTCATTTGAAGTCATATGACGTCATGATCAACTACGTGACGTGGAGGATTACATCATCAATAATTATGGCAAGAATGACTAGAATTAGTCCGTATTTAACGCTTAATAGTCCGTCAGGTTGTATGAATTGTATGTTGTTACTATTTAATAAACATGATGTTGAATATTTTGAAACTAATTTGACTGTGCAACAGCACCCAGTAAATTAGTTTCAAAATATTAAACAGCTTACCTGTATAGTTTACTGGAAATTGATAGTCAGGGAGGTCACGGATTGATCGATCCCAACACGAGCGAAGCGTTGGTGGAGAATAACTAGAGATGGGCGAGGCATAGTTAAAACTGGATAAGTCCATTGAGTCTGAGGAATCCTCCGCTGCGACATCAACCATACTAGGATGGCTCCTTAAATGTATAGTCAATGGAAAGCATCGACTATTGGTCACGGTCGGCAGCCTTGACCCAAGGTCTGTCTCCTGGCACAATAACAAGGGAGACGTGACAGGCATGAGCGGAACGAGAATGATACAAACTGTTCAGTACGACAGGCGGACCTTCGGTAGCGGCGAACCACCGACCACTTACCACAATATAACAAACATCCAGTATTATTTATTCAGCATCGATCTGTTGTATTGTCCTTTTTTGTTGTTATTTTAATAACAAATTAATATAGGATGATAGTGTTTTTTATCTATGTACACGTGTGATGATGCGTGGTAGGAAGATATATATATATATATATATATATATATATATATATATATATATATATATATATATATATATATATATATATATATATATATTTACAGCATTAGTCCATTATGTATAATAATACAGTACAGTTAATCAGGATCGCATGACCTTTGTTGGTCAAATGAGTATGGTTACTTTAAAACACGTGTTTTAAGGAACCATAACCGTTTGGCCCACAAATACAAATCCTATGAGTAACCACGTGTGATAGTGCCACGTTTGTCTTAGACAGTTCTCATTTCAATGCAGATATGTTGTTATTTATTAGATACTAAATCTATATGCAGTATTTACAAATCATGTAAGTGTCTGTCTGCTAAATTCTGCAGACTACATTTTTCTTGAGGTTTAACTGTGGATATGCTGAATATATCGAAAACAATTTGATTGAAAGTTGTTGGTGGCTAAGCCACCAACAACTTTCAGTCAAGTTGTTTTCGAAATGCTCAGCAAGTTCAAAGTTATCGCCCATTGAAATTATTGTCTTGTAGCGTGCCGCAGTCTGACAGCAAATGTTGTGCTAATATCAGCTGAAATCCGCAGCCCAATTACTATTACAGAGCGTTAATAATTAGACAGATTTATAGAATAGACGCTTACTAACATATATGAGCATACAATTGTATTCATTTGGTCAATTCTCCGCCATAGTTAATGTATAAAATATAAGAGGAATTATCTTACAACAATCTGTATAATAATTTTGCTAGAACTCTTAAACCAGTAAGAAAATGTATGTAGTAATCAGAGTAAATGGTGCACGCATGCAAGCACACACGCGCACATGCACGCGCATACACGCACGCACATATGCATATGTACTGTCAGACACTGCTAAGTATGCAGTGTGTGTTTATTTAGTTGAACGCTACAAATACCTTACATATTATTACACAATAAACCATGTATTATTTAGTCAAAATATATGTATCAAAGGAAACCAATACGGATTTGAATATACAAAGAATTTATCTGATAAATCATCACAATTTACATATCAAAAGTTAATAATAGCATCTACTCATTTCATCCCCATTAGACCAAAATCTATAGATAGAAATATTTAAGATAATGCCGTGTTCTCACTAGAAACTTAATCCGGAATAAGGCCATACGCAAGTCGAATCATACACGCAAAAAGTCGGACGATGTTCAATTTTCATCCGACAGCGTCCAAAACCTTGAATGAAACAACCAAGCATACACAGGAATTTAAAACACGTGATTTTGTTGGTATCACTGATTGGTAAATTAATCCAACAATGTCCGATGTTGTATGATCGTGTACGATGAACATGCATGACATATAAATGTATTATCATACATGTATAATCACACATGTTGGAGCGTCTGTCGCTGGCTTTAAGACATATCCCTCGCAAGCGGTTGGCTCATTTAAAAGAGGCGTGTCTTTAGCCAACATAGCTGACAAACAGAATTTACATAACAAAAGTATGCTATACTGAGATAAAAGATCATCAGCATCTCGTTATCTCGTATTTCCTCAGCTGGAGTTTACAATGACAGAAAGAATAATGCTTTGGCAGAATTAAAAATTATATTTGCATACGAAAGTAAGAAAAGCAAGTCTTTAAAACGCAGTTAAAATCTATGTATAGGAAAGCTTTAGAAATAACTTAACATGTCTCCAAAACAAAATAAATAGAATGGGTGAATATTTTGAGATTAATTTTTATGGAAGACATCGCTGTCTAACGCAGTAATGTTTTCCAATTCGATTATTTTCAACATATTTAGCGGAATATTTCGTACATGGTGTTAAAAATTATATTGTTTTTTTGGAAACATTCTAACGTCGTTATTAGCTGGGCTGTATACGTATATAATTAGATGTGTTTAATTACCTTCTTTAAGGCGAATTTGAATATCAAAGAATAATAGGTATGCACTACGCTCATGGAAATATTTTATGTGCGCATGATTGTTTCGGTTCCTTGTTCAAATATTTCAAAAATATATAAGAGAATGTTTGTATAGTTTTCTTGAAATGTTGATATATAAATTGCTACGTCCGTGTTCTCACTAGAGACTTAATCAGGTTTAACGCCATCCTGACGTATGGCGTTATTCCTGATTAACTCTCTAAGTGAGAACACGGCTTTAGAATATAGTTAATCTCTTTTAGCTTGTATGTGAATATACGTCTCTAATTATCTGAAAGAATTTATATTTTCAAAACAGACTCTAAGGTCACACATACATACACCCGCAACATTGCAAAACATAGACAGACTGTTACGATTCTTCATCAATATAGTTATGACGTTTAGACTGTAATTGCGAACAATGTCATTCATATTAGAGAGGTAAAATAAATTACAATTCTTAAGCAAATTAAAAGAAAATATAGAAAACAAAAAAGTATTTGGCAAATTATACGGATTAATACTAATTAAAAAAAAAATCAAGATTTAAACAATAATTCGTATGCCGACCACAAGGCCATTTGTGTCGAACTTTGGCAACCAAGGTTGATAAATGTATTTAAATACTGATATAGTAATTAAGCAGAATACAATATGAGGGGGTCACTTAATTAATCAAATAAATAAACGCAATGGCTTTCAGAACTGATAATTTGTAGTAGTTTAAATAATAGTTATATAAATTGAAAACTATTGCATGATTTCGCTTTAAAATAACTCGAAACTAAAATTATTAATGACGATTTCGTGAATTGATAATGATATAATATGCATTAAGAACATAAAATTTTGAATATAATAAAGGATACATTTCTCATTTCTCATTTTCAATAGCTTTTACACGCCTTGCAATCTGAAAGCAGAAGGCACTGTCATTCTTAGCAACTACATCGTTATTATACCAAGATAATAATAATAATAATAATAATAATAATAATAATAATAATAATAATAATAATAATAATCTGCTTTCTTTCTCGGACAAGTCCCCATTTTGTGACAGAATACTAAGGCCGTGTTCTCACTAGAGACTTAATCAAGAATAACGCCATACTTAAGTATGGCGTTATTCCTGATTAACTTTCTCGTGAGAACACGTCATTATGCATTGCTAGTATAGTGTAGATTTAATTGTGATCAGTTGTTCTTGACGTTAAAACTTTAAAGGTGTACATTCACAACAGAATGCTTGAAAATAAAATTATTAAAATTGTATACTTTTAGATGATTTGATTGTGTGCATAGATATAATGAAACAAAATAAATCTTAACATGCGATAATTTCATTATGCATAAATTAATATAATGTTCTTGTTATAGAATTGAATCAGATACACGAGTCCCTAATTTAACTCCACTCTTAGATTAATTTATACAGAATGAAATCCTCAAAATGTTAAAATTTATTTCGTTTCATTACATTGTTGTATACAATTTAAGTTTCTAAAAGTATACAATTTAAATAATTTTATTTTCAAACATTTTGCTGTGAGTGTGCATTGGAGTATATTAAATTTTTCAACCATTATAATACTAATTCAAGTGTGTTTAGCAGGCACAGGTAAGAATCACACCATGGAGTTTTAAATTAAAGTTGCGTTTGCAGCCAGATATTATTATCTCTTTCTCTTCAAATAGAAATCATTGAAGACGATCGCAACCCATCTGTCCTAAATATGAACAGGTTCATGTTCAACCTTCAAGATTTGTCTTACTAGACGATCATCTGGGATCCGTCTGTAACTGCATTCAGAATAATAATATCAACGTCCACATGCGCCAGGGTTCCTGAATTTCATAATTTCATATCACTATTGAATCTTGATAATTGAAACTACCACATATTACACGAAGTTGTGGTATTCTTTTGTTGGAGGCCACAGTCATATGACATTTTGGTATGTTAGATTGTTAATACGCTTCAAAATATTACTTTAATACAATATTTGGCATTGATTTAATAGCAAATAATAATAATAATAATAATAATAATAATAATAATAATAATAATATGATTAAATTTTGTATCCCAAATGCTGTTGCTGTTTGGTTGTTTTCGTTCTTGTTGTTGTTGTTTTTGTTGGTGGTGGTGTTGTTGTTGTTGATGTAGTTGTTGAATGTTGATGCTTTGTTGGAAATGGTGGCGATAGTGGTGGTGGTGGTGGTAGTGCGGTGATGGTGGTCGTGGTGGTGGTGGTTGATGTGGTGGTGGTGGTGGTGGTAGTGCGGTGGTGGTGGTCGTGGTGGTGGTTGAGGTGGTCGTGGTGGTGGTGGTGGTGGTGGTGGTGGTGATGGTGGTGGTGATGGTAGTAGTGGAATTCAACGAAATGTGCTACGTGGGCGTCAATGTTTGTGAAAGCATGGGAAAGTAGAATGGTAAGTTGTTGTTGTTGTTGTTGTTGTTGTTGTTGTTGTTGTTGATGTTGTTAAAATCCATCATTCCTATTCAGTATTTACGATAAAGATATAAAACACAAATTAAACTAATATAAGCAGTTAGATAGAATACTGATATAATAAATATTACATTTGAAATACGTAAGCTGCAATCTGCCTATAATTATGTCTCCAAGCGCGATAAGAAATGGCACACAAATACAGTCCACTACCAGGAACGAAAATAGGTCTTTATTTTGGTGACAAAAGTTGCTATAGCAACATACCAAATTATTTTCTTTGTTTTAAAACCCACCTAACTTAATTTTTACATATCCAGAAAAAAAAAAACCGCTGCCATTAAGTCATTATTTTCAACATTCTTTCCCTCTATAAAATTTTCTCAACCAAATCATTATCACTCGGAATTCCTCAGAATATTTTGTAACTCTTTTTGTTCTCTGTAGTTTTGTTAACCCTTTAATGGTCAAGCCGCTCAAAATGGATTTGCAATGGTCATGAGGAAAGCCCATCTGCTCGTCAAGAAAAGAGTATTTTTTGAAAATTTACCACTGGAATGGCTGGCTCGTTAACGAGCCAGCTATTCCAGTGGTAAATTTTCAAAAATAATCTTCTCTTGACCTGTAAACGGACACTCACTACGAAAACGTTTTGGAATTTCTTGATCAATCTTTGATAATTAACATGATAAAAGGATTTTAATAGTGTAAAAGCTTAAAACTTCTGAGCGTGAAATTGTTTATTATTATTTCATTTTTTTTCCCCATCTCCGATCTTGTATTTTGGCTGGGAATTTTTAGTAAGACAAAACATTAAATTGGTCTGGCCAAGAGATATCTGCTATTAACCGCTTGTCGCGTAAATAGTGTTATACGTTCACGTTTTTAAATACATTTACTTTCCACTGCAAAGGAGAGATCCGTTCCGTCACTCAAGTAGTTGACGTCATACTCAATTACGTCACATCTTTGCAGACGTTACACTACAAAGTGACGTATATAGCTCCATCGTGAACATTGAAAGGTTCGTCAAGTGTACGAAGTGTACGTCGTTAATGGATTTCCAATTTAATAAACATTCCATAGGCAGCAACAGCATCAAGTCATATTAGTTTCAAAATATTCAACAGCGTATGTGTATAGTTACCTTGAAATTGCGAGACTGGGAAGTGAGGAGTCAAATTATATACGTTGTTTCTAACACGCGTAAGACGGGGCGTTGCTAGAAATGGGCGGGCCATCGCTAGAACTCACTCTATATCTTGCTATGCCCCGCCCATTTCTAGTAACCCTCCGTCTACCTTTTACGCGCGTTGAAGTCAACGTACACACTTTGAATCCTGAATTCCCAGAAACTACATTTCAAGGCAATGTAGGCAGTTGAACATTTTGAAAATAATATGACTGGGTTCTGTTGTTGCCCATGGCAGCAACACCTCGCCGTCGAATTAGTTTCAAAATATTCAACAGAATGTTTATTAAGTTGTAAATTTATCACTGACATACAATTCGTGACGGACTATTTCCACTTTCATGACAAAACTACATCATTTTGATTGTGACGTCAGCCACATGTGAAATATTTGATTATGACGTCAAATACTTGCGTCACAGATCGGCTCACCGCATATACCTCAGATATTGTAGATCAGAATATAGGCCTAATTGCTTTATTTTTATTTGATGTGGCCTATTATTCACAAAAGAACATAATTGCATGTAGCAACTGTTGATCAGGCAACGGTTTTGGCACATATGTGAGAAATTTGACATTTCGGCATAAGTCTATTTCCGTTACAATATTCAGAATACGTAATTCCCGCATTAACGTATTTTGGGAAAATACCTTCCCACAATGCAATGCTATACACCCATCTGACTTGTAAACGCGCCAGGCGAACCACGAACAGTAGTATTTTACTATTAGTTCCAGATTTATGTCGTTGATATGAAGAAGTAGGATCATAATATTATTGAAACAATACGTCATTGAAAAGCTTATCCGATTTTCTAACATCTGTGTATTGGATAATGAATGGTGGTTGTGGTTTATCATAGGAACTATTTAAAATGTGCCGCATTTTAGTTCAATAGTAACTCAATACGGCACAGCTGATCGCCTAGCCCTTTACCAGCAAGGAGACAAGCTCTGCGCGTCGATTTAGGGGAATCCTGGCCTAATGACATCAACGCGGGAAAAGTGTATTCCGTGTTGCTTGACCTCTTGCAGTTTATTAATACGTAATCTACTACTGAATGGACCTTTTCATTTTATGCATCCATCATATGACGGCATAATCAACTATATGGCGTTGAGGATGACGCCATAATCAATAACGTCATGAATGACGTTATCAAGTTCGTCACGAACGCATACTTGGTGACGGACTAAAGCGTTGTTGTACGAATCGTATGTTTTTACTATTTACTAAACACGATGTTGATCATTTCGAAACTAATTTGACTGGGCGCAGTTGCTGCCATTGGCAGCAACAGCACCCAGTCAAATTATTTTCAAAATATTCCACAACTTACCTGTATAGTCAGTGTTCAGGGATCAACCGCTTCGAACACGGGCGAATTGTGGATGGGGCTTATTTAGGCATGGGTGGGAAATAGTTAAAACGGCATTCCCCCATTGACGCAATATATATTCAAGAAACAGATGCCAGCGTCGACCACACGTCTTCCACGATAATGGCCGCTTAATACCAGATTATAGCAACAAATTTGACACTAGCGAAAATTGGTAGTTGAATAAAAATTACAAAGAATAATCATAACTATTATAATAATGATAAGAATAAAACAACAAAGAAAAAACACGAATAACGCTAAGTATAAAATACAATTCAAATACTGTAGTAAACATAATTAAAGATGCTGTCGGCCAATTAGTTTGAAAATGAATTTTCTTGTACACGCACTAGTACATGGCCACGTGTGGTTCTATACCTTGTGTGTTTCAACACTATAAACTGTCATTAGCGATCACGTGGGCAGTAATATAAGTCAGGCCCTCTGTGGAATCTCATCCTTGTAGCATAACGGCTGTTCTGTATGACGGAACTGATCTCGTAACGTATTCCAATGAATTAGTCAGACATGGCCGCTCTAAATCGACATTAGAGTGTTCGACCAGATTTGGGAACATATACAAGCACAGCAACGACATTCACACAAATTAGCTTTAAAATATATCCAGCTTCATATTAAAGTAAGATTTAATCAGGCGAATATGATTTCCAAATGCTCCATAAATAATCCTTAATAATTGTAGGCGAGTATGTCTCCAAAACTTCCAGTAACCGTTCCTATAACTATTCCCATTGCTAAAGAAACACTTCCGAATAGCGCAAGTTAAGCTTATTAACCCTCAAATTTGTTCAATAAAATTAAAATTTTATCATAGAAAATGTCGATTTGCAGACCAAGAAACTGCTATTTTTGAAAATGTACCACTGGAATGACTGGCTCGGTTAACGAGCCAGTCATTCCAGTGGTACATTTTCAAAAATAGTCTTCTCTCGATCTGCAAATGGGCATTCCTCAAGAACACTGTTGTGGCCGGATTTGGTCGGTTTCACTACGAATGGGTTACTATACATCCTTCTATTCCTGGAATCTAAACTCAGATGGTCGGTAATTCAATTATTTGACCTCCGTCTACCTGGAATCCGTCGTTCGTAGTCGGCAAATGATTTGGTGCGCTTGCTGCATACTTCGCTGACGAGGAACAGACCGTCTACTAACGTGAGAATACTGGCGCCTAAGAACAGCGCCAATAATCCGCCCAGATCACCTGTAAATGAAACACACAAACAATGAGTTTAATATACTTATACATGTACAGATATAAGTTATTTTTAGCATACACACATTTATGGGTACATTTGCGTAAGCACACAGGCACGCAGGCATGCACAAACGAACGCAACTTAGCAGAATTTGATCTAACCACTAAGCAACGTAAATAACATTCAGCATTCGCCCACCCAATAAGAATACAACCAGCTAGCCAGTCAGCCATCCAGCCAGTCAGTCAAGCTTATAAGCTTACTACGTTAGGCCAACATTGGTGATTGGTTGGCACAGTCACCATTGGCGATAAATGGTTGAGCCAACGTTGGCATAACAGTGGCAATATTAGAATTACGTTACAGTTGTTGGCATAACAGTGGAAATATTAGAATTATGTTACAGTTGTTGGCACAACAGTAGAAATATTAGAATTATGTTACGGTTGTTGGCATAACAGTGGAAATATTAGAATTAGGTTACATTTGTTGGCATAACAGTGGAAATATTAGAATTAGGTTATAGTTGTTGGCATAACAGTGGAAATATTAGAACTATGTTACAGTTGTTGGCATAACAGTGGAAATATTAGAATTATGTTACAGTTGTTGGCATAACAGTGGAAATATTAGAATTATGTTACAGTTGTTGGCATAACAGTGGAAATATTAGAATTATGTTACGGTTGTTGGCATAACAGTGGAAATATTAGAATTAGGTTACATTTGTTGGCATAACAGTGGAAATATTAGAATTATGTTACAGTTGTTGGCATAACAGTGGAAATATTAGAATTATGTTACAGTTGTTGGCATAACAGTGGAAATATTAGAATAATGTTACAGTTGTTGGCATAACAGTGGAAATATTAGAATTATGTTACGGTTGTTGGCATAACAGTGGAAATATTAGAATTAGGTTACATTTGTTGGCATAACAGTGGAAATATTAGAATTATGTTACAGTTGTTGGCATAACAGTGGAAATATTAGAATTATGTTACAGTTGTTGGCATAACAGTGGAAATATTAGAATTATGTTACAGTTGTTGGCATAACAGTGGACATATTAGAATTAGGTTACAGTTGTTGGCATAACAGTGGAAATATTAGAATTAGGTTATAGTTGTAGGGACAACTTTGGGGTAGAAACGTATAGCCAATGCATATAGCAAATCTTATATACATGCATTGGGTTGTGAAAGCATTGGCTAAACAGTAGCAAAATTACCTAGGCTGAATAACTTATAGGCAGTGTATTTAATAATGATATACACCTGGGTTGGACCAGCATTCGCAGACAGTCACAAATTTACAGTTGGGTTATAATAGTTGGGCCAGCGTATGGTGATCAGCTTATAGCCAATGTATGTATCAAATTCTATATAAGTACGTTGGGCAAACATTGGTATAGCAGTTGTAAAATTACAGTTTGGATAGAGTTGTTGGGCCAACGTATGCCCAACAACGTATAAGCATTGTATATAATAAATGTTATATAGATGGGTTAAGCCAACGTTGGCATAGCAGTAGCGAAATAACAGTTGGGTTACTGTTATTGGGCTAGCATTTGCCCAATGACTTATAGCCTAATTACTTAATAAGAAGCATGCCGACGTTGGATCAATGTTTGGCACATAGTTTGCTATATAGCAATCACTAAACTAACGTATGTAATGTGTCATCTGTCAAGGGAGATAATTCTACATCTGGATATCACATGATACATTGTTTAATAATTTAAATGTAATCAGTATTTATTCCATTAGAAATAAATTCATTAGATTTAAGGCAGTGTTGTTCCGATTAATCGGTTTGATCTATGATTGATTGGTTTGTTTTATCGATTATGATTTCAGAATTTAATTGTTACAACTATATAGTATTACTCCTTAGTCTAAGAATTACTTCTCTCAGCACTGCAATAGTATGTTGAATATTTTGAAACTTATTTGACTGGATGCGGCAGAAACAGCTTCCAGTCAAATTAGTTTCAAAATATTCAACAGACTCTTTCTTAAATTATTAAGAATCTGTCATACCTGGGACTTGGTTTGAAAGGGGTTATTATCCTTGAACATGCATTAATTAATGCATTCAAAATGGGTAAAAAAACCTGTTATGATCAATCATTAATTGGTTAGTATATAAAACCAATCATCGATCACAAAAATAGTACCAATTCCCAAACACTGGCTTACGGTGCTTACGGTGCAGTAGGCAGTCCTATATCTGAAACCAGCTATGTGGTCTAAATATTGATCCCCCTAAAAATACGTATATGCTTTAAAAGTGCATATTGACAGCAGGATGGATCAAAATAATATTGTATACTTTTAGAGGCTTAAATTGTGTGCCTAGATGTAATGAAACGAAATAAATCTTAGCACATGATGATTTCATTACGTATAATTTAATATAATTTTTAAGTTGTCAAATTGAATTAGAGGCATGAGTCCCTAATTCAAATTCACAACTAAACCTAAGAGATGTACTAATATGGAATAAAATCATCATATGTTAAGATTTATTTCGTTTCATTACATTGAGCCACACAATTTAAGCCTCTAAAAATATATAATTTCAACAACTGTATTTTCAAGCATTTTGGTGTGAATATGCACCTTTAATATAATTTCAGTATGTCTTGTTAAATTCCATCTTTGGAAATTAACGACCTGCTGTGAATAAAGGCAATCTGTTTGAAAATGTTAATAACTGGAATATTCCTGACAAACTTTTGTTTTTGGCATGCTACCTAGCATACAGTTCTTACATGTATGCCCTATACCTTATTTTGTCAAAGTGTTAAATATAGTGCAACACATTTATATGAACAACCAGAGAGTGGTTAAAGGTTTCTTCATAGTTTTTCACTACGCATTGTGCCAAAGTTATCCCAATGAGCAGAATAATGTTGAGCTAACCTAGCCAGCCAAGGTAGGTCTAACCCTAGACAGCCAAGGTTGGTCTAACCCTGGACAGCCAACGTTGGGCTAACCTAGACAGCCAACGTTGGGCTAACCTAGACAGCCGATGTTGGGCTAACATAGACAGCCATGGTTGAGCTAACCTACACAGCCGATGATGGCCGAATATTATGACATATTATGATGTAGGCTTGCGCGATTACGTGATCGAAAATCGAGATTATGTTTTAAATCGCGAATTTATATGATTAAAAATTAAATAATCAAATAATCGTGAATATTTTCTATCGAATTAAACATTTCAAAACCTAACTTTCAATTACTTTTTAATGCGATCGGTCATGAAAAATGGCATTTTGCTTAGTGGATGTATGTCCATTTGCAGGGCAAGAGAAGTTCAAGCCAGGCATTCCAGTAATACATTTTCAAAAATAGTCTTCTCTTGCCCTGCCAATGGACTTTTCTAAACACCATTGCAGTTTTCGTCATTGATATTATTTTGTTGTTATGTCTTGGTAATTTGTATCCAAGCTGATTAATCGAAGTCTCGCGATTATTTTTTAATAATCGATCGCGATCACTTAACGCAATATCACACAAGCCTATTATGATGCATTGGGCCCAAACATGTTGAACCAATGTTAGACCAATGAGCAGAATGATATTTGGCCATCCTAGACAGGCAACTATGGGTCAATATTACAAATATGGTGGGTTAACTTTGGGACATTGTCAGTCGGTCGGTCACTAGGTCAGTCAATCGGTCGATCAGTCGATCTGTCAATTGGTTGGTCGGTCGGTTGGTCTGTTGTTCAGTGGATCGGTTGTTTGGTCATTCAGTCATTCGTTCAATTGGTTGGTTGGTCGGTCGGTTAGTCTGTTGATCGGTTGGTCAGTCATTCGGTCATTCAGTCGTTCGGTTGGTTGATCCATTCTAGCATCCATCCATTCGTCAATCCATCCATTCGTCCATCCATCCATTCATCTATCCACTCATCGAACCACCCATCCACCTATCCTTCCATCCAGGGGATCCTTCCATCTATTCGTTCATCAACTCAGCCATCGATCCTGCCTGTCACCGCTTCTTTCGCTGTTCGGACTATATTTCCTTAAAGGGATGAAGACTTACACGCCAGATCAAAGAGGCTGTATGAGATATGCTGTGTGATACGCGTCTCGCTGATGTCCTGGGGATAGATTTCCAACTGCAGGAAATTATTTCTGAAAATGAATAAGAAGATGAGGTGTGACAAAATGAGAAAAAAAATGTAATAAAATAATTATATGCTAATACATTTTAACCCGCTAACTCTCAGGATTCAAGTTTCTGAACTTCAAAACAACTATACCGGAGAGTTGTTGAATATTTTGAAAATAATTCGGCTGGGAGTGGCAGCAACAGCCCCCAATCAAATCAATTTCAAAATAATCAACACAATATTCCATACATTTTTTTTGTTTCTTTCTGGTATGTGAGGGTTAAAAGATGTATTTTTACCTTTATTTAGGCTCTCTCTTTAAAAATGTAAACCAGTGTCTCGAAATCAAATCAATCAATTGATGAATCCGGTTTCTCAGTCAATCATATGACGTCATATTCAACTACGTGACGAGTATGCTGAAATCATAATCAATGCCGTCGTAAATGGCGATTTAGTCCTTCTTAGACAATTAATAGTCCGTCAGGTTGTACGAATGTATGTTTTTTCTATTCAATACACATTCGGTTGAATATTTTGAAACTAATTTGACTGGGCGCTGTTGCAGCAACAACACTCAGTCAAATTAGTTTCAAAATATTCAAAAGCTCACCTGCATAGTTACGTTTAAAATGGGAGCCTGGGAAGGCAGGGTTCAAAGTGTCTAAGTTGATCTCAACCCACTCAACGCATGAGCGGATGTTATCTAGAGATGGGTGGGGCACAGCTGAGGCGGGATTAATCTATTGTACAATTGCAACCGCATTTACTCTAGGCCCAACATATTCCTATGTGCGTGTCGAAAATTTATTTACCATGTAGGAGATATTCAGTTTAACAGTTTTAAACAAATTTGAATTGGAAATTTTGCTGTCTATTGCAGCAACAGGTTCCAGTCGAGTTGGTTTCAAAATAGTCAACACATTACTTGTATTATTCGTGTGATAGGAGGATAATTAAACGTCAACGTTGAAGAGGGAGTTGCCGTAATTATTACTCCTCGATGTCTCAACAAAAGGGAGGTAACTCTCGTTGCTTTATATACTCACTGGTAGAAGTCTGCGCCGATATTATTCCCCTTGACATACTCTTCCAAATCGGATTGAAAATCGGAAATCAGTGACGTAGTTCGCTCTAAGATCCTGACTAAAATCTGGCTTTCCGAATGAACGGATGGAAACTTCAACCATTCCAAATCCCTGACTGTATAGTCGCTCCGTTTAAAATCCTGTATGCGAGAGTTGATGGGTTCGACGGTCTGACGTAGCTCTTCCCCTTGTTTCTGAATGTCTTCGACGCGGATGCTGACGTCATCTATGTAAGACTGAAAAAAGATAGTACATATGTTACAGTATAGTTCAGAAATAACTTTAAATGTTTCCAAAACAGGATAAAGCGTACCTTTAAATATTTTGAACATAATGGACGAATGCAGTTTTAGCCATGCTCCGCCCATCTCTAGCTAAGCTCCACCGACGCGTTGCCCGTGTTGGGATCGATCCCTGATCACTGTAATCTCTGGTATGGCAATTTCGAGAAAACTATACAGGTAAGCTGTTGGATATTTTGAAACTAATTTGACGGGGTGCTGTTATCGCATATGGCAGCCACAGCGCCCAGTCTAATTATTTTCAAAATGTTCAACAGGATGTATATTAAATAGTAAAGCCATACAATTCGTACAACTTGACATACAATTAAGAGTTTACGGTGGACTAAAACTAGTCAGTTATGACTTATTTGATTATGACGTCAGCCTACACGTCACGTACTTGATTATGACGTCATATGATTGATCGAAAAACTGGATTCCTCCTTTGGATTTGAAGAGTGCTACCTAATTCCAATCTAATTATGTTCAAAATATTCAACAGAACATTTCTTACATCGTGTTCAAAATTGTTTTGTTTCGGAAATACGATAACTTAATTATGAGATGTACTGTAGGCAAGTGTTCAAATCCATATAAGATTGATGGAGCTATCGTTGACTTTTGGTCCCAGCAGAAGGTGGTTCTGTTATACAGGTTGTCGAAAGACCATCTGTCTTAACCATTTCACCGACAAATCACTAAAAAAAAGTAAATTCTTTACGATGGTAAAAATTATTTTGTTGAATATTTTGAAATTAATTTGACTGGAAGACATTGCTGCCTTAATTAATTTAAAAATATTAAACACTTTTCCTGCATGGTTACCTTAAAATGATGGGGAATTCATCGGTGACAGGGTTAAAGAACTACCATGGCGGCAGCTCTCATTCGTATTAATTTCAAAATAATCAACATAATATTTATTAAATTCACCACTACCATACAAACCATACACGTTTGTGACGGCGTTTTCGATTTTTGTGACAGAGCTACGTCATTGTGATTATGACATCAGTTAACATGTGACGCATTTAATTATGACGTCAGATACTTGGTTTAATCCTTTGGTGACGGTACCGGCCAAAACCAACCTCCTTAGTGGTCTACAGGAATGCCCATGTGCAGACCAAGAGAAGACTAATTTTTGAAAATGTACAACTGGAATGACTGGCCCGGTTACCGGACCAGTCATTTCAGTTGTAAATTTTCAAAAATTAGTCTTCTCGTGGCATACAAATGGACATTCAAACAGCAAATAGTTAAATTTTCATGAATAAATTTAGTCACTAAAGGGTTAAACAGAATTAATTTTTTGTCTTATAAGGGGGCGCGATAAGACAGGTCTTATGACCGCGTCTCCCATACGATTATATTAAAAAGTAAACGTCTCATGGCGTAACTTTTTTTAGATTATTTTTAGATTATTTTATTTACACCCAGGCCACATAATGGCATATGGGGAATATGAATTTACAGAAATTATAAATGTTATTGCGATCAGACATTATATATCAATTCATAATTACATATTTTGGTATTTATCTAGTTATATAACCACTGTTTGTGCTTTCGGTAGTAGTAGTAGTAGTAGTAGTAGTAGTAGTAGTAGTAGTAGTAGTAGAAGTAGTAGTAGTAGTAGTAGTAGTAGTAGTAGTAGTAGCAGCAGCAGCAGCAGCAGCAGCAGCAGCAGCAGTAGTAGTAGTAGCAGCAGCAGCAGCAGCAGCAGCAGCAGCAGCAGCAGCAGCAGCAGTAGTAGCAGCAGCAGCAGCAGCAGCAGCAGCAGCAGCAGTAGTAGTAGTAGCAGCAGCAGCAGCAGCAGCAGCAGCAGCAGCAGCAGCAGCAGCAGCAGTAGTAGCAGCAGCAGCAGCAGCAGCAGCAGCAGTAGTAGTAGTAGTAGTAGTAGTAGTAGTAGTAGTAGTAGTAGTAGTAGTAGTAGTAGTAGTAGTAGTAGCAGCAGCAGCAGCAGCAGCAGCAGCAGTAGTAGTAGTAGTAGTAGTAGTAGTAGTAGTAGTAGTAGTAGTAGTAGTAGCAGCAGCAGCAGCAGCAGTAGTAGTAGTAGTAGTAGTAGTAGTAGTAGTAGTAGCAGCAGCAGTAGTAGTAGTAGTAGTAGTAGTAGCAGTAGCAGCAGCAGCAGCAGCAGCAGCAGCAGCAGTAGCAGTAGTAGTAGTTGTAGCAGCAGCAGTAGTAGTAGTAGTAGTAGCAGTAGCAGTAGTAGTAGTAGTAGTAGTAGTAGCAGTAGCAGCAGCAGCAGCAGCAGCAGCAGCAGCAGTAGCAGTAGTAGTAGTTGTAGCAGCAGCAGTAGTAGTAGTAGTAGTAGCAGCAGCAGTAGTAGTAGTAGTAGTAGTAGTAGTAGCAGTAGCAGCAGCAGCAGCAGCAGCAGCAGCAGCAGTAGCAGTAGTAGTAGTTGTAGCAGCAGCAGTAGTAGTAGTAGTAGTAGCAGTAGCAGTAGTAGTAGTAGTAGTAGTAGTAGCAGTAGCAGCAGCAGCAGCAGCAGCAGCAGCAGCAGTAGCAGTAGTAGTAGTTGTAGCAGCAGCAGTAGTAGTAGTAGTAGTAGCAGCAGCAGTAGTAGTAGTAGTAGTAGCAGTAGCAGTAGTAGTAGTAGTAGTAGTAGCAGTAGCAGTAGCAGTAGCAGCAGCAGCAGCAGCAGCAGCAGTAGTAGTAGTAGTAGTAGCAAGTAACAAGAATGAACATACACGTTACTATACTATATTTAAATTACTTGGTGACATTATATTATACAATTATACGTATGATACATGAGACGTCAGATACTTGAATGACAGGCCGGATACATATATTGGTCCTAAAGGTTATTTACCGTAAACCTTTTACATGAAGCGACTGCCTAGTTTTTAATAACCCCGATTTAATCATCCGTACAGTGTTCGTAATAGACAGGTTTGACTGTATTCAATTTGAATCGTTTTGATTAATGTTTATTATTCGATTTTCATGACGGAGTTATGCCATTTGGATTCTGATGTCAACTAACAAATTACATATTTGGTTATGGCGCCATATACGTTGAGTGACGGATCGGATCCCTTCACATGGTTGCTTGGCGCAGAATTGTCATGAAAATTATGCTGTTGCATAATTAGTTTCTATATTTTAGCACATAAAAATATCGTTATTTCTATTTCTTGCATTGTTTCCAAAGCATTTCAGCAGAAAAGAAAGGAATTTACTTTACAATGCTGAATATATCAATGCTAATTTGACTGGAAGTTTGCTGCTGTTGAAAGCATCAGTAGCTTTTGTTCAAATTACTCTTAATACATTCAGAATATTATATGATTATAAGAAATACATTCCATAAGTTCCGTGTCTGTACATAGATGTATAAATTTGTACATATTATATTTTTTTAAATAAATAAATACATTTGTATATATATTAATGAGGGCCTCTGCTAGATCAGGCCGTGTACTTGAAGTGCTACCCTCAATAAATAACGATTATTATTATTATTATTATTATTATTATTATTATTTTTATTATTGTTGCTGAATGCTGTATATCTGCTGGTGAATATGTGTGCTTAAATCGGCAGATTGTATGCATAGCCAATTAACAGAAACACATATTTCTTCTAAATCTTTCTCTAGCCTACTGATCTTCCTTTCACTTTCCTCTCCCCACCCCACTACCCCCACAACACCCACCCACCTCACCCACCCACCCCGCCCCACCCCATTACACGCACCCCCACCCCGCCCACCCCGCCCCTCTCCCCTCCTCCACATCCCCCTTCTCCCTCTCCACTCCCCGTCCCCATCGCACTCCCCACCCCAGCCCCTCTTCCCCTTCCCTCCCTCTCCCTCCCCGTCTCTCCCTAACCAACCCCCACCGACCCCCTCCCAACCACCCACACCCACACACTCACTCGCTCTCTCTCTCGCTCTCTCTCTCTCTCTCTCTCTCTCTCTCTCTCATTTATTCCCCATATTTAGTAGGGATACCGCAAAGCCAAACCCAATTCCCACAACGGGGATTCACATTTCCCAACACAACCAGATACTATGTCACTCTTCATTTTCTCTTCCATTGATGGAAACCCATCACAGCCACCATGTCTTTGATTTAACTTACCTGGGCTTCTTTGAGAAACTCCTTTATGGTTTCGCTATTATATAACTCGGCTAACTCGGATTTGTTGTATTTTCCATTTGCGTAATCCTCGTGGATATTTGATATCTCAGCAGCCAGCGACTCCACCGCGCTCTGCAAAGACCGCACCAACGTTTGCATAGAAACAAGCAGACTCTCAATCACTTTAATTGTTGCGTTAAAACGCTGACCGATGTTGATCAGTTCTTTATATAGGCGTTCGATGCTACCTTTGTGTTTAGAATACGCATTGTATAACTGGTCGAGTTCCGAGATAAGTTTAGCAACCGTGTCCCGATAAAGGGTGTTAACTTCTCGCGAGACAGCCATCATTGTTCTAGCGACGTGTCGTTCTTTTAAATTTGGAATCCGCGTAAGGTTGTAAACTTGGTTATAGGTGAATGTCAGCTTGTCTTTTAAGTATTTGGTAAGGTGCAAGATTTTATTCGTAGTACGATTATAGAACGATCTGGTGTCGCGGAACTCGCGGTAGCTCTGCCCGTAGCCCTCCAGGAGGTCATCCTGAAATCGCATCACTCCCTCGGATATGTCCGTCAATAGAGACGGTGTCTTGTACCAATCGTACTCCTTACTTACAACTAGAGACTCCAACTTCTTCAATACAATATTCAAAGTTTCATTTATCTTAGCATTCGTCATGGTTTGATACCTGTCCGCAATGCTGGATTTTGCCGCGATTTCTTTCAGGGACGACTTCAGCGAATTATCCATACTATAAAACGTCACGTGACTTGAATGGTGGAAGTGGTTGTAATTCCGTCGGATTGTACTATTCAAATGTGTCACGTGATCAAATAACAGCTCGAGTTGTTTTTTATAGTCGGTTTCGTATCTAGAAAGACTTCTGTTGAACACGCTGATATTGGATTGGGCCTGGTGTAGCTCCTTCGCGACAGACGCCAGCGCCGAGGTGTCGTACCCAAAGATGATGTCATCGACTCGGTGGTACATATCGCGTACGATCCGGAAGCGTTTCTCCAGCGCAGGAAGGTCGGATACGGTGCGCATGAAACTCTCCGCGGCATACGATGACGTAGCAGCATTTGATACCACTAGGTCAAAGGTCATTCTGGAGCACTCATCTTTGCATGGACAGAATGGGGAGCCGGAGTCAAAGTATCCTGAAATAAAATATTTTAAAGTCATTATAACAAATACACTATACAGCTAAGCGTGCCTATATGCACACGGGCTCGCGCTTACCTGAGCTATGTGGTTGAAAGCTCATCTGGCTTACTGTACCACAGCCATGTCGCTTAAAACTGCATCATCATCATCATCATCATCAACATCATCATCAGCATCATCATCATCATCAGCAGTAGCAGCAGCAGCAGCGCCACCACCACCACCACCACCACCACCACCACCACCACCACCCCCGCCATCACCATCACCACGACCGCCACCGCCATCATCATCATGATCACCATCCTAACACCACTAGCAGCAGCAGCAGCAGCAGCAGCAGCAGCAGCAGCAGCAGCAGCAGCAGCAGCAGCAGCAGCAGCAGTCGTCATCCCCGCCGCCGTCCCCGTCGTAGTCGTATTGGCCGCCGCCGCCGCCATCGTCGTCGTCATCTTAAATGTAGAATATAAGTCAGTGTATTGTGATTGTCCTGTTCAGGATGATTCTCTCTCTCTTTTACGATGCTCGTTTGCTTTATAATCTGGCATAATCGATCGTACAGTATAATACTTGTATATCTCTTAACTGTAATTCCAATTTAGTTTTGAAATGAATATGTACCACAACATCTTACTAGAATCAAGAGACCATCATTCTTCGGTCCAGGGATAAGTTTTAACTAACACCAACCACTTTTGTTTTCAGTGCCGCTCGCGCACGCGCATACGTATACCCCACCCCGACTGGCACCCGGATGAGAACAACACAAGGCATGCTGACCTGTAACATTGAGAATGCATCCAAAATAGTCATTCACCTTACAGCTCGGTCGATCCTCTGAAACAAAGAAATTTACATCGTTGTCATTTCGGTTAGATGATGCAATCCATTGGTATAGGAATGTAGGTTGATGATTGAGCATGTAAAGAGATATTAAAGGGCCATATTCACACAAGAATGGTTAAAAATAAAATAGTTAAAATCGTATACTATTGGAGCGTTAATTTGTGTGACTAAATGTAATGAAACGAAATAAATGTTAATATATGATGATTTCATTACATATATAGAGAATCTGGAACGAGGTCACTTTTCATATCACTATTATGGACCGAGTTGAAAATTATCAATTTGCACGACCTTTAGCGAGTGCAAAATTGATCATTTTCAACGAGGTTCATAATTGGGATATGAAAAGTGACCGAGTTTGAGATTTTATTTATCATATAAACTGTAATTTTGAAATATTTGCCAATAGTTGATGATGTGACTTTTATCTGATTTCTCATTGTTGATTTTCGTGAAATCGATACCGCCGCTGTGACGCACCGCGACTTGATAACAGATACTGAATGTGCAGCAAAATATAGTGACAAACACAAAATCTGGCGATGTCAGCCGTAAACTACACTTTTCTTCTAAGACTATCGCAGAGCCACGGCCATGAATCGTTACTTCGTTGCCGACTGATAAACTGTCAAACGATAACATTTTGCGATGACGTTTAATGAATGGCAAATCGTAGTAAACAAATTGTAGTAAAACAGTACCGCGTAGTAATCCCTACACGTCACGCTCACATCAATCGATGTTTTAATTGGTCGATTTAAATGGGTTGCGCACCCAACAGCCAATGGAAATACTCCGTTGAATATGGCGCGTGTGCTCATATCGAAAAATATGGAACGGGCTAGAAGGCTTGTTTATATGATAAATATTAATATAGTTTTTTTAAGTTGTGAAATTGAAATAGAGACACGGGTCCCTAATTCAAATTCACAACTGAAAAAATTATATTAATTTATACGTGATGAAATCATCATATCTTAAGATTTATTTCATTTCGCTACATCTAGGTCCATAGTGTAAGCCTCTAAAGGTATACAATTTAACCAATTTTGTTTTCACTCATTTTGTTGAACATATATGCACCTTTAAGAGAGTCCCGCTGCTCCAGAGAAAATGATAACCACACTTTTATGAAGATTTCCAAACTGCAGAGAGCTACATCAATCAATTACAAACGGTCTAGTAAAGCTTCATTAGCCTAGCAGAAATAAATAGTATAAAGGAGCGTGGTTGTGGGGGAGGTTGTCGTCGTTGTCGTCGTCATCGTCGTCGTCGTCGCCGCCCCGGTCGTCATCGTCTCTGAATACCACCCTCTGTGTCCGCATCGTCGCTACCATCGTCGATGGCATTGTAGTTGATGTTGCTACGATTACAGCCATTGACATCACCCTTCCTGTTAATGTCGTCATTGTTGTCGTTGTCGTTGTCCACGAGCAGCTGTCTAATGACACCCGGTGTATTTATAATCATGCTGGATAATAAAGGAAAGGGTCCATTTCTAGCTATGCCCCACCCACTTCTAGCTATGCCCCGCCCATTTCTAGCTATGCCCCACCCATTTCTAGATATGCCCCGCCCATTTCTAGCTCAGTTCTGCCCACTTTTAGTAGTGTTAGAATCGATGTAGATACTTCGAATCATGCCGTCCGAGAAGCCAAATTTAAGCTAGATATATAGGTAAGCTGTTGAATATTGGGTGCTGACAGCAACAGCGGCCAGTCAAATCAGTTTCAAAATATTCAAAATAATCTTTTCTTACTAATTACATATTTATTACAAACCAATATAACAATTCATAGACTTGACTCGAGCTGAAGGTATAATACGTCATTATGGTTGTGACGTCATCCTGCATGTGGGCGTAATTGACGTCATGTGCGTAGATGGCCGATCTGATCCCTCCATTGTCAAATCTATATTTGCTAGGGATGTTGATGTAGTAGAAATAAATTAATCTCGTTTCAAACCTGCGAAGAGACGAGAATTTGGCATGGAACAGGCACATCGTTGATAAACATAGTGGGCCTCACACTCCCGTAAGCATGCCTCCTTGTTATACGCGGTGCCAGACTTGGAAACACACGAGCCATACGGTGTAGGCAGCTCCACACGCTGAAATATAGAACAGTCAATGGACCTTTCCGGTTTTAGCTATGCCCCGCCCATCTCTAGCCAAGCTCCACCCACACATCGCTCGGGTTGGGATCGATCGATCTCTGAACACCCTGACTATCAATTTCCAAAAAACTACACATTTAAGCTGTTGAATATTTTGACACCAATTTGACTGGGTGCTGTTGCTGCCTACAGTAGCAACATCGCCCAGTCAAATTAGTTTCAAAATATTCAACAGCATGTTTATTAAATAGCAAAGAATTACAAACACATACAATTCATACAACGTGTCGGAGTATTTGAGATTTGGTGACGGTCTATATGGAACCCTTTGTGATGTAATGATTGTGACGTCATCATACACGCGCTGAGCTGATTATGACGTCATACGAGGTCAGATGATAGATGGATACTCTAGAAGGGTGAATTGAAGGTGCTATTTCTAGCTATGCCACGCCCATTTCAAGCTAAGGTCCACCCACTGTGTATGCGTGTATGAATCGATTTTACACTTTGAAACCTGAATTACCAGAATCTAAAATGTAAAAGTAACTTTACAGCTATGGAATTGTTTATTTTGAAACTAATTTAACTGGTAGCTGTTAGTGCCACATGCTGCAACAGCTCACAGTCAGACTAGATTCACAATATACAACAGAACGTTTATTTATTTGAGTGTAAATTCATTAAAGACGTATAATTCGTACTTTCGAGACGGACTTTTCGATTCCGTGCTATGCGTCATTATCATTGTGACGTCAGTTACCTAGTGGCATAATTGATTATGACGTCAGATACTTGAGCTACAGATCGGATCACTTCATTGTTATACGAAGATATCGGGATTAAAAGCGTTAGTAACAGATGGCAACTGCAGTTATGTGAATGATAATGATTCGTTCAATTCTACATCCGTGGAAATAATTTCCTTTTTAAGGACCACATTCGTACAAAAATTCTTGAAAATAAAGTACCTAAACTGCTATACCTTAAGGGGCTCAAATTATGTAGGCCTACCGTAAGGTAATGAAACGAAATACATCTTAACAGTATAAATTAATATATATTTTATTAGTTGTGAAATTGAACTAGGGATACGGGTATTTAATTCAATTTCACAACTTAAACATTATATTAATTTATACGTTAAGAAATTATCATATTTTAAATTTTATTTCATTTCATTCCATTGACGAACATGAGTGAAGACTCGAAAGGTATAGATTTTTAACAATTTTATTTTCAATCATGCTGGTGTGAATGTAGGCCGTTAATAAAAGCAGGACAGATCACTACAAAGTAGGAAAGGAATGATAAGCTAGCATCAATGCCACAAATCTTGGAAACGTAGGACGTCCCTGCATTAATCTTTTGGATCTGAAAGGCCAAATAACGAAAACCATCCACAATGGCACAAGTATTCTGTTGAATATTTTCAAGATAATTTGAATGGAACCTGTCGCTGCCAATGACAGCAACAGGTTCCTGTAAAACTATAGTTTAAAATATTCAACATACTACTTGTACAGCTACCGCGAGAATGAGGCCGTGTTCTCACTGGAGAGTTAATCAGGAATAACGCCATACGTTAGTACGGCGTTATTCCTTATTAAGGCTGTGTTCTCACTGGAGAGTTAATCAGGAATAACGCCATACGTTAGTACGACGTTATTCCTTATTAAGGCTGTGTTCTCACTGGAGAGTTAATCAGGAATAACGCCATACGTTAGTACGACGTTATTCCTTATTAAGGCTGTGTTCTCACTGGAGAGTTAATCAGGAATAACGCCATACGTTAGTACGACGTTATTCCTTATTAAGGCTGTGTTCTCACTGGAGAGTTAATCAGGAATAACGCCATACGTTAGTACGACGTTATTCCTTATTAAGGCTGTGTTCTCACTGGAGAGTTAATCAGGAATAACGCCATACGTTAGTACGGCGTTATTCCTTATTAAGGCTGTGTTCTCACTGGAGAGTTAATCGGGAATAACGCCAAGTTCACGTTTTATTCACTCAGGCTTTACGTAAAGCAATCTAAGACGAGTTCTCACTAGAGAGTTAATCGGGAATAACGCCATACATCAGTATTGCGCTACTCCGGTTAAGTCTCCAGCGAGAACATGGCCTAAGTCTCTAGTGAGAACACGGCCTAAGTCTCCAGCGAGAACATGGCCTAAGTCTCTAGTGAGAACACGGCCGTAGGCTGGGTTCTCACTAAAGACTTAATCCGGAATAACGCCATACTGAAGTATGGCGTTATTCCAGATTAACTCTCTAGTGAGAATACGGCCTTAGATTCTGAGAATTCAGGTTTTAAAGGGATAATCTCATCTGAAGATTTATCACCAAAACGCTTTAGTAAAGAAAACTTTACTAAGGTTAATATATATGTGGTTTTTCACCTGTGTTCTCCGTACGGCCACTGATGTGAACGAGCCCACTGCCGTGTTGACGCCATGGAGGGCCGTGTGTGGGATTACTCCTGGTGGATGAACTAAAACCAGGACTCCTACGGCGGATCGTGGACCGAGGATGTACTCGTACTGTTCAACGTTTAATACTACTGAGAGGCCGGAATCTGGATCTGTGAAGGAAGAATGTATAATTGAACACGTTTAATGGTTAAGTTGGGTCAAGAAAATCAACGTATTTGCTCATTGAAGTTGATTTGTTGGGTCATAGAAGACTACCTTTGAAAATTTACCGCTGGAATGACTGGCTCGGTTTTCGAGCCAGTCATTCCAGTGTTAAATCTTCAAAAATAATCTTCTTTGGGCATCAAATGGACAGTCCTGAAGACCAATGCAGACGTCGATTTTGGCCGACTTCGATATGAAAGAGATAATCAGTTTACCTGTATTATTATTTTGAAATTGGTTTTGAGGGGTTGAGGTTTAGTCATAATTCGCCGGTATGCATGTTGTGCCTCTCTGTCCATCTGTCGGTCAAATATCTGACATACGGATAAGCGTATTAAGTCTGATTCCATACACTCGCAATCGACATGGAAGTATAGTACGTAGGCATAGGCCATCAGCAACGGCTAGCCAGCATCCTATGTCCTGGGAAATCCTCTCCAGCTGCTGCCATGTATATCATGTCTGTCTGATGCCCGCCTCAAGGTCACGCCTCCGTGTATTCATGGGCCTAACTCTCTTCCATTTCCCTGGTTGTCAACTCGTATATGGCTGTATCAGAGATTGGTTTTCTCAGTATATGGCTAAACCATCTCCATCTTCTTTACATAATTTCCTCTTCGATCGCTATTTGGCACGTCCTCTGCCAGAGGTCCTTGCTACCGACAGGGTCAGCGAACCTGTAATAATATCCTCAGGCACCGGTTGACAAATGCCTGGGTCTTACTTAATGAAGTGTTGATTGCTCGCCTTGTATCTGTTCCATACAGCAACACTGACTTTACGTCATAGAGTTGACCATGCGCATTTTTGTGGCGATACTGATTTCCTTGGAGCTCCTGACTTTCCTCAACAAAATAAATGCTGCTCTTGCCCTGACGATTCTGGTGGTCGGGTCAGACTCGGTTGCACCCATCATGTCCACTAGACTTCCGGGGATATAATAGCTTCTAATTCATCACGTGACTCTCCCAGCATTGACACTGGTTCTTCAAAACTTCTAATGATCTTCAGGATTTTCTCTGTCTATTTGCGGATGTTGTTTGCGGATGTTGTTTCCATAGGCAGCAACAGCACCCGGTCAAATTACTTTCAAAATATTCAACAGCTTACCTGCATAGATTTCTGGAAATTGATAGTCAGTAAGTTCAGGGACCGATCGATCCCAACACGAGCGAGGACATGGGTGGATTAGTGTTGTTCCGATTAATCGATTTGATCGATGATTGATTGGTTTGCATGTTCAACCAACCGATCGATCATGATTTCAGAAATCGATTTTGGTTGTTTATAAATTGACTTTATTAATATATTGTAACTGGTCAAGCTAGAAAACGAATACTTTTTGGAAAATAATTTAAATTTAATTGTTACAACTATATAGTATTACTCCTTAGTCTAAGACATTAATTCTTTCAACACTGAAATATTATGTTAATTTCAAAGCAACCATACCAATATCTTGTTGAATATTTTGAAACTTATTTGACTGGAAGCTGTGCTGCCTAAGGCAGCAACAGATTCCAGTCCAATTAGTTTCAAAATATTCAACAAATTATTTCTTAAATTATTAAGAATCTGTCATACATGCGACTTGGTTTGAAAGAGGTAAAATTATCCTTGAACACGCTATAATTTCTGCAATCAAAATGAGTAAAAAATGAGAACCTGTTATGATCAATCATTAACTGATCATCGGTTAGTATATAAAACCAATCATCAATAACAAAAATAGTACCAATTCCCAACACTAGGGTGGATCTTAGCTAGAGACAGGCGAGTTATAGCTAAAACTGGAAAGGTCAATTGTAAATAAATTGCATTGTTTTCGGCAAATTGTATAGTCAATTAAATCATTAATATATAAACCGTGAAAACCCTGGGCTGGTCCTTGGCCAATTAATACCCAGCCAATAGGGCACGATATTGGCTCAGTACCGACTCAGGAATCTGGGAATACAATCAGTTTAATCAATTCAAAAAATGTCATATGCACTTATAGCTTACTCACCGGCTACTTTGATAGGGTCGGTATTCCGGGGATGAAAGACATAACACAGTCCTCTATCCGTGAAAACTTCGTGGAAATCCTTCGGACCACACGGCGAGCCATTCCAGGTACAACTGCGAAGCGAATCAGAGTCTATGTGAAATATGAATTTTTCAACACCATGTGACCTCGATCGCATGACGGCAATGAGAGATATCAAAACTAATTATGTTTTCTCCTCTCAGAAGATTTGTGTCGGATAATTTTCGAGAAAGATAATTGACTAATAAAATTGACGGACACATTATAATCTTCCAGGGAGACAAAATAATAAACAGAACGAAGAATCCGCATTGATTAATGTGAGGAATTGTTATGGAAGAGTAAATTGAACATAGAAATAGATATGGATGGATACAACACAATACAGACAGGTCTGTAACTCAATATTTTTCTGACATCGTATTCAAGTATGTCACGTTTTAGATGACGTCACAATCAAAATGATGTAGCGCCGTTGTAAAAAGCGAGAAGTCCGTCAGAAAAGTGTATGATTGTATGTGTTGTTGAACTTACAATTTATTTAAAGGTGCATATTCTCTCAAAAATGGTTCAAAATAAAATTATTAAAATTAAATATTTTTTAGAAGATTGAATTGTATGCCTATATGTATGGAAACAAAATAAATCTTAAAATAGGATGATTTCATTACCCAGAAATTAATGTTTTTTAGATCATGTAAATTTGAATTAGGGAGTTTCACAACTTAAAAATTGTATTAATTACTACGTAATGAAATGATCGTTCTAAGAGAAATCCATGAACATGTTACTTAGTAAGAAATGCGCTGTTGAATATTTTGAACAAAATTGGATTGGAAGACATTGATGCCGTTTTGTTTTGGGTTTTTTTACATATTAATTTAGTTTAAATCTACTGTAAGGTTGCAATCGACAGCAACAATAATAAATAAATATACATCAAAGTTACCTTCTCGAATTAAAATTTCAGACTATTCAAAATTAATATAAAAGGTCAAACTATACCTGTGTATGAAGTCTTCCTTTTGATGTGAAGTTTGTCTGATAAACTCCTCATATTTGGCACGTTGGTGATTCTTAAAGTATGGCAGATTTTTCCAGTTGACCGGAAGTGGCTGCCCATTCATGGAGCGTAATACTAGTTGGTACAGGCCTAACTCTACCACTTTGGATAATCTGTGAAAATATGAATACTTACAAGAGTCAGTGTGTTTACGTGCTTTCAATAAGCTGACATCGATGTCTCAGATATATAGTATTGAGATGAATCTAAAATGTGGTAGACGGGATCCCACAGTTCACCACCTCATCTCCACCACCACCCAGCCCCAGCCCAGCTCCCACTCAAACCCCAACCCCATCCAGCCCACTCACTCCACGCCACCTCAACTATCAAAGTAAAATGCATCTTGGGTACCTACCATGAGGCTTGTATAAGCAGTGTGTTATCTAAGGAGGCCGGGAGATGGATACTATCAGGCATGAGAACAGAACGTGTTTCTGAAGTGAATTAATTGTGTATTTCCAAACTATGTATTGTATAGTGTCCATCACGATATTAATTGCATAATTGGGCAATTATGATCACAAGTTAATACAGAGGTTGACGTGAGGAAAGAGTTTGCAAAATTCTACAAAAGAGGAAACATAAAATATGCTGGAATTTTTTATAATAATTTAACCGTGAGAGAGAGAGAGAGAGAGAGAGAGAGAGAGAGAGAGAGAGAGAGAGAGAGAGGGAGAGGGAGGGAGGGATGTAGGGAGGGAAGGAGGGACAGAGGGAAGGAGGGAGGGACAGCGGGAGGGAGGGAGGGAGGGAGAGAGAGAGAGAGAGAGAGAGAGAGCGGGAGGGAGGGAGGGATGGAGGGAGGGAAGGAGAGAGAGGGTGAGGGGCAGGAAAGAGGAAAACCCCGCGGTAAAGAATTGGACAACTTTAGAGTACGCGTGTTTAATACTAAATCGGAAGCATTTATTTCAGGAAATGTCAAATAAAATTGATTAAATAAAGGAAATAGAATTATAGAACACAATAGCACGGGTTCTAAATTAGGATTTTGTCTATATTTAATAAGCAAAATCTCAGGTAACTATAGCCTTTCTAGGGCGTTGCCATGTTGCGGAACTATAGATTGTGTCCCCTTAAAAGATGGGCTTCGTCAGTTTTCACCGTAAATAAGATTATCAATTCTCTAACCCCATCTCTCGACATATGCAACAAATATCAGGCCAATAGCTATTGTAATCAATGCATACCCTCCAATAAGAATATAATCTCGGCATATCAAAGATGATATGAAAGCGTATATCTTAGAAGTGGCCATCTTAGATACAGAATGTGGCGTTTGTGTAGACGTAGCTGCAAACCCCAACATACCTTACCAGCCGGGTTGATCGATAGCCTCTTAGGCTTGGACTATCTTTATATTTTCTCAATCTATTGCCAAATTAGCCAGGTCGGTTCTGCGGTGGTTTTATCCCGGTTATTATTTACAAATCAAAACACGACAAATAATTTATGATGCAATGAATATTATGTTGAATATTATTAGAATAATTTGACCGGTAGTCAAATTCTAATAGAATTATTTTTAAAATGTTTTAAGGTTTTTCGGTTACATTGTTTGAAAGGTGAAATACTGAAATTTCAATGTGTAATGAGTACAATGTTCACGTGTGGTTTTCATGTTAAATGACAGTAGCAATCGAACGAAACGCCGTTTTAGCACGTTAATGCCCAAATTTGGCTAAGAAAATTCAGAGTTGCAGAGCAAGAGAAGACTAATTTTGAAAATTTACAACAGGAATGACTGGCTCGGATACCGAGCAAGTCATTCCAGTGGTAAATTTTCAAAAAAATCCTGTCTTGATCTGCAAATTGGCATTCGTGAAGACCACTACAGAGGCCGGTTTTGGCAGGTTTCGTCATGAAACGCTTAGATTGAGATTCTAGATTCTTCCCTCTTCATGCTTCGTATATTATATATTACATATTATTATTTTAGTATATTAACATATTTCCGTTGCAGCAACTGGGTTAGTTTATTTTTATGGTGGAGGGTGTGGGGCAAGAAGCATTCTACTTGAAACAAGAATAATTTATATACACGCGTGTACTGAGATGGTACCGCCACGTACGACAAATCAACTTCATTTCAGTGAGCGAAATTACAAGTTTTAATGAATTCTATAATACATGGAATAATGCTGTTATAGAATTTAATGGATGCACGTCCTTGACTTAGCGGGTTCGTGTACATATACTACTCAGAAATTGCTAAGGACAATCTAAATAAATATAAATAAATACCAGAAAAGCCAGATTTTCCTGCCACAAAGGATTCCTAAATCAATCATAATATGACTAAAGAAACTGACAGTGACAATGTCCAGGAGAAAGGGACATTTGTGTATGTGAAATGGACATTGTGCAGGGGAAATGGACATTGTGCAGGTGAAATGGACATTGTGCAGGGGAAACGGACATTGTGTAGGGAAATGGCCATTGTGCTGGTGAAATGGACATTGTGCAGGGGAAATGGCCATTGTGCAGAGGAAATGGACATTGTGCATGTGAAATGGACATTGTGCAGGGGAAATGGACATTGTGCAGGGGAAATGGACACTGTGAAGGCGAAATGGACATTGCGCAGAGGAAATGGGCATTGTGCAGGGGAAATTGGCATTGTACAGGGAAATAGACACTGTGCAGGTGAAATGGACATTGTGCAGGGGAAATGGACATTGTACATGTGAAATGGACACTGTGTAGGGAAATGGTCATTGTGCTGCTGAAATGGACATTGTGCAGGGGAAATGGACATTGTGCTGGGGGAAATCGACATTGTGTAGGGGAAATGGACATTGCGCAGGGGAAATGGGAATTGTGCAGGGGAAATGGACATTGTGCAGGGGAAATGGACATTGCGTATGTGAAACGGACATTGTGCAGCGGAATGGATATTGTGCCAGTGAAAGGGGCATTGCGCAGTTGAAACGGGCATTGTGCGAGTGATATGGATATTGTGCAGGTGATGTCAACCGTTAATATTCTTGCCACGATTGAGCCTGAAAAGTACAGTCTGCTGACATTCAGTGAAGCATGTGTTTCCGGCAGAAGATAATATAATTCCTTTTGCCATTGTATTTGAAGGAATTCGTTGATTCTTCATGTGCAACGATTCCCCACATGTGTCATCTGAGTGACCAGTAACTTCCGCGTGATATTGGTGTGCTGCAAGGCGGGCTGGCCACAGCTATCAGTAGCTATCGCCCTTGAAGTCAGTCAGAGTTTCATCTCCAGGGCATTGAACCCATATCAGGAGACAGGTCAAGCGAGCAAACGTCATGATGGAGGATGTTTAAGGGCTACCACATAACCACAGCACAGGTTTCTTCTAATATCTGCCTACCGAAATCGAACCACCAATTCTACAGTATTAGGAAGCTACTTTAGAACATGGATGTTGACGATATCCACTCAGTCTGTTAGAAACATACTGCATGCTGTGGGGGTTGAGAACGTGCAGACCAGCTGTGGGGGTACCATTGAGTGAGAGGCACCGTCAAGTGAGACTTGAACGCAGTAGAGCAGACAGGAGTGAAGCAAGCATCGCAAATGGACTCCTGCTTAATTGGGAAGATGGCTAGTTCAAAGCCAACTCGCGCTTCTGCTTAGACTTAACACTGGGCGTGTTCATGTGTAGCGACGGCAAAATGAGAGATTTGCTGATACCAACGTGGTGGAACATGAACGAAATTGGGCATGTCTAGGTATGGTCCGGACGTCATTAGTGTTGATGGACATACAAAAATCTGCTGCGTCCATGATGGCTAGACTGGTATGAGTAGAGAGACGAAGTTTGTTCATCCCTTTGCCAGACCCTATGCGGGTACAATATAACGAGAGTTCAATCTGATGGATGAATAATGTTCGACCACACAGAGCAAAGTTGCTTAGCCTCTACCTGGAAGACCAGCGTATCGAGCGAATGAAGTGGCCAGTTCCGTCTCACGACTCGAATCCCATTGAGCATGCTCGGAGCCTTTGGTATACAGCCATTCAGCTCGACTAGTCTAACCAATAAGCTTCAGGAAGCTTCGGCCGGCCATGGCAGAGGAGTGGGCTAATACGCCGCAAGTTCGGTTCCGATCTTTGATTGACAGCATGTAGTTAAGGCCGTATGGATTCTGATGTTCAGTAATTTCTGTTGTTGTACGTTACCCTTAGCAAAATGTAATAGTGGTGGGTGGGTAGAATTAATAGAGTTGTTGGTCCATGACATTTACCTGCAGTTACGAGCACTGGAAGAGACTCGATCCGTATTTGCCATACGAATTGCTGGAATTAGCATAGTGTTGGTTAAGAAACAATTTATCGATCGAGTGGATGATCCATTGCAACCAGCTGGAAGTAAACTTAAGCCATTATAAGCACAACAGCGGACATTGGGAAGACGCTTTGATCACTGTCCAAAATTTGTATTTGGAAGAAATAACATTGTCAACGGTCTTTCATATATACAAACCACATTTCTTCAAGACGATCACGCGCATTATCAATTATAACTTCAGTGGCAATGGTCCACCAAATTTATGGACCTTTACATTTTAGCTATGTCCCGCCAATCTCTAGATAAGCTCCATCCATACCTCGTTTGTGGTCAATTGATCTATGAACTGCCTGACTATTGAATATTTTGGAACTAATTTGACTGGGCACTGTCTAGTCAAATTAGTTTCAAACTATTCAACAGCATATTTCTTAAATAGTAGAGACATACAATTCGTACAACATCTCGGACTATTAAGAGTTAAAGACGGGGCACATAGAATCGGACGTAATGATTATAACGTCATCCTACACGCCGCTTAGCTGATTATGACGTCATAAGACATCAGACTGGAAATATGAATTGAGCAACATACCTGAAATGTGTACAAGCAAATAAATTGACGAGACGATACATCAAGAAAACCTGCGGCCTCTCGTTCTCCATAAACCACCCTTATGATTGTGTCCAATAAGAGTCCGTGCCAGGTTAAAACATAGACCGATCGGAGCTTACAAGAACGGTAATAAACGAGGACACAATTGATCAGAAATAGAGGAATCCACTTTAGCTACAACCCCGCCCATCTCTAGATAAGCTTCACACACGCTTTGCTTGTGTTGGGATCAATCGATCCCTGCACACTCAAAGTCTCAATTTCCCGAAGACCATATATGTAAGCTATTGAATATTTTTAAACTTGCAACAGCGCCCAATCAAATTAGTTTCAAAATATTCAACAGAATGTTTATTAAATAATAAAGACACGTAATTCATATAACTTGACTGACAGACTATTAACTATTTAAAAAACTAAGACGGAATAAATCGTGTTATTCATGACGTAATTAATTATGACGCCAGGATTAATGTGACGTAGTTGATTATACCATCATGTGATTGACTGGGAAGCTGGATTCATCAATTAAATGACCATAAAAACAGCCTAGATGTGGCCTGAGCGGGACATAGAAGTTAGGCACTCAATATAGGGTAAACAAATCAATACATTTTTCTCAGCATTGAAGTAGGCTCTATGAATAATGGACCTTTCCGGTTTTAGCTATGCCCCGCCCATCTCTAGCTAAGCTCCACCCACACCTCGCTCGTGTGGGGATCAATCGATCTCTGAACACCCTGACTATCAATTTAAAAAAAAATACACAGGTAAGCTGTTGAATATTTTGAAACTAACAGCGCCCAGTCAAATTAGTTTCAAAATATCCAACTGCATGTTTATTAAATAGCAAAGAATTACAAAGACGTACAATTCATACAGCTGTTTGAGTTTGATGACGGTCTATATGGAACCCTTTGTGACGTAATGATTGTGACGTCATCATACACGCGCTGAGCTGATTATGACGTCATACGAGGTCAGATGATGGATGGATACTCTGGAAAGGTGAATTGAATCTGTGGTCATGTCCAAACACCGGCATGTTCTTAAAATGTGCTTTGATTTGTCACCGGCCTACTCTATTGCCAGCCACTAGACCTAGGGTACATGTTGAGTATGCAGGGTTCACGACTATACTTGGCTCCCACATTAGTGTACGTGTTAATTTGCGATTCCTGATTGAAGTACTATTGCAGAAAATTTGGAGCCGGGTACCAGTCTCGATTAACCCTTTCTGTTGTCTGTTTTAATGGCCTACGAAATCGGGTTCTTTTCTCCGCTAAGACGTCAAAAAGTGTAATTGTGAGATAAAGTTGGAAGGAAATGGGCGTTAGGAACATTGTGATGCAATGGTAGAGCATAGTTTCATCAAACCTACGTTATTTAGTGAAATATTTATATTTTATATGCAAGCGATGGGGTGTTCCCCATTTTGAACGTTGTGCAAACTTCGTACTAACAATTTGCGACCGAACACGGGTACTTCATTGACTATAGTTAACTAACTAGTTAAATATTTCAAGTTCGAATGGGATCGCACTAATTATGGCTAACTAGGTTCGCCAGTCGAACTTGACCAATATATACAAGGTATGCAAAGACGGTTATATATGCCATATGTTTCTCGTCATCAGTTTTAAGTAAGGAATTGAGCAGAATTTATTTGCGACACCATTTGAGCCTATCAAATTAGCTCGTGGTTATATGTCCGAAATTGTGTAATTTTACTTCTAAATTGGATATCGATCATAGGTAAATAATCGATGTTGAGGATCATTTCGACATTAGGGTTATATTGTTTTACAATCGGTTATATAATTATTAAAAGAAATATTCGATTTTAGAAGAATTATCGATTAATAGGGTCATGATGATATAGCAAAATTAACCCCTGTTAACGCAGGTTACTGGGCCGGTAGCCTACTGCGCCAATGGATCTTTCCAGTTTATCCATCAATCAGATGATGTCATAACCAACTACGTGACGTATATGATGACGTTATAATCAGTTATGTCATGACAGACGTAGATAAGTTCGTCGCGTACGCTTAATTGATGACGGGCTACGCGTTCTTATACGAATGGTGTCTTTACTATTTAATAAAGATGAGCTGTTGAATATTTTGAATATAACTTCACTGGGCGCTGAACTGCTGCCCGCTCTTGGTCCAGTACCGGCCCAGAAACCATAGGATCTGCCCAGGCGCTGATTAAAATAAAGGGATTTTATAATTGTAGGCCTATATATCCATTCGTCATCTGACCTAGTATGACGTCATAATCAGTTCCGCGCGTGTATGATGACGTCACAATCATTACGTCACAAAGGGTTCCATATAGACAGTCATCAAATCTCAAAGAGTCTGACACGTTGTATAAATTGTATGTCTTTGTAATTCTTTGCTATTTAATAGACATGCTGTTGGATGATTTGAGGCTGGTTTGACTGGGCGCTGTTGCTGCCTTAGGCGCCCAGTCAACTTAGCCTCAAGATACTCAACAGCTCATCTGTATAGCTTTCTGGAAATCGATAATCAGGCATAATCTATTGCATAGTGTACATATTCCGACTTTAGGGATAATCAATGCATTTATTAATTTATTGTTTATGAACGTATATAATAGCTGACCGTCATTGTAGGTTTATACTCTGTACACTCAAGGGCCTATGGCCTAATGTGGAATCAATAAATCAAATCAAATCATTATAATTCTGGTGTCCACAATAAAGTTACTTCTTTATTCTTCACAGAAACCCTCTTAATAATTTTATCGATTAAGGAAAGCTATAGAACAACGACATAGTATAATAAACATGCCCTTATCAGCACATGAATTATCACAAAGCAGCGTGCTTGCAGTTATTACGCATGAAACGATTCCCTCTTCCTTTCTATAAATAATGGCAAAATTCATAGGTTGATATAAATCCGCACCTTTCATAGTTGATCCTGGATACGAATTATGACCCGTATTTCGTGTAACTAGGCGCACTCCAATTTCAGGTCTGAGGAACTATTTGGTGAGTAAACAAAGCGATATAGTGTATGCTATTTGCGTAACACTCAAACTAGTCTCCCTGATTTACTGATAATTCCAGCTTCCGATAAAGAATTAGATTTATCGGTATAGTTTCCTAATCTGGTTCAAAAACAGTAGAACCTGTCTATAAAGGACACCTCGTGGGCCATTTACTATGGCCATTAAAACAAGTTGTGCCATGACACAACTTATCTGCTGTGTTGAATAACTTGATGAGGCTAAACTATGATGCTTATTTTGGAGATGTGGTCTTATTACCACCCGCGTTAAAGAACCACAAAATATTGGCTCCAAATGCAAGCCTCCGTTATAGACAGGTCCACGTGTAATCGATCATGAGCTCTGACATATGTTCAACTTTTTAATATTTTTGGATAATGTGTATTTGACCCGTGAAGTGGCTCCAATATTGGCTAACTCAAGTAAATCTGCCGTTAAATTCCTACTTACCGCTTTATGGATTAGTGAAAGGTTAAGTAACCATGCTAGGCTTTATGTAGACTAGTGTTCAGTCCAAATGTTAGAATATTCGAATATTCATTCATATATAGAGAATATGGAACGATGTCACTTTTCCTATCACTATTATGGACCGAGTTGAAAATTATCAATTTGCACGAGCTTTAGCGAGTGCAAAATTGATAATTTTCAACGAGGTTGATAATAGTGATATGAAAAGTGATCGAGTTTGAGATTTTATTTATCATATAAACTGTAATTTTGAAATATTTGCCAATAGTTGCTGTTGTGACTTTTATCTGATTTCTCATTGTTGATTTTCGTGAAATCGATACTGCCGCTGTGACGCACCACTACTTGATAACTGGTACTGAATGCGCAGCAAAATATAGTGACAAACATAAAATCGGGCGATGTCAGTCGTAAACTTTTCTTCTAAGACTATCGCAGAGCCACGGCCATCAATCGTTACTTCGCTGCCGACTGATAAACTGTCAAACAATGACATTTTGCGATGACCTTTAATGAATGATAAATTGTAGTAAACAAATCGTAGTAAAACAGTACCGCGTAGTAATCCCTACGCGTCACGCTCACATCAATCGATGTTTAATTGGTCGATTTAAATGGATTGCGCACCCAACAGCCAATGAAAATACTCCGTTGAATATGGCACGTGTGCTCATATCGAAAAATTTGGAATGGGATAGAAGGCTTGTTTATATGATAAAAACCATTATGAACGAATATTCGCATAACATGCGCATATTCGGATAATAAAATTTATAAAATTGTCTGAAATGTATTGAAAACAAAATATATCTTTCAAAATGCCTACCAGTATGTTGTTTCGCATGATCAATGTGAAACTTTGTCAATTTCTATGTTCTATATTGAATTAATTTGGTATTAATTTTAAATTGGATTCAATGGCGTTCGAGATACCCATAATATGGATAGAAATTTGCATTAAGGATGTTTCAACCGCGTTTCAATATACCAACTGTTGTCTGTTAATTGGGTCAAGGATAAAAGTTCACGGTTACCCTTATGGTCAAAGTTACTAGTTTTTGTTTTCGGCCAGAAACGAAAGTATGTCGGCCTGTACGGTTCAATGGACATATTAGACGATGACACCCAAGGCCTTAAGGAAAATGTTCGAACTGAGACTACATCCACGTTTTGTTATCCCAAAGAGGGCCGGTTGACTTTCGGGTCAAAGGTCAAGATCTTGTCTTAGTATCAAGATTACCCTTTACGTCATCAATGTTAAAAATTACGATTTAGCATAAATGAACTCGCCTTAGTCAGACAAGTTCAGTGGTCATATTAGAAGAAACCGTATAACCTATGTTGGTGCCGAGAGGGAAGTGCACACCCTGACAGGGAGAAGTTGTAAACACAATTTTTTTTCAAAATGGTCCTTTAAATTGGTTTTCCTCCGATCGACCTGAAACTTGAGAAAACCATAATTGCTAGACTTTCTTGATTAAGTATCAATTTATATTGAATACATCCGATAGTTTTCGAGAAATCTGTTATTCTTATCCACGCAAGGTGATTCCCATAGAAGATTTATGACAGCAATTTTGAACTGCATTTTTTCCTTGAGTTTTAAACCGAAAGACTAGAAACTTGTCAGTCCTATTTTGCCCTAAAATAACATTCCGTAATCTAAATGCCTACCGACGATATCTAAATAGATACTATTTAGCTGCTGTCTGAAATATTCGAATAATACACCTTTTTAGTTATCCCCCGCCGATCACTAGCTAAGCTCCACCCACACTTCGCCCGCGTTGGGATCGATCGCTCCCTGAACTCCATAACTATAAATTTCCAGAAAACTATGCAGGTAAGCGGTTGAATATTTGAAACTAATTTGCCTGGGTGCTCCGGTCAAATTGTGTTCGCAATATTCGATATCTCTCCGTTTAGATTGCCGCGGTGACTATCAGGTGTCCCTGACTATCAGTTTCCAGAAACATATACAGGTAAGCTGATGAAAATTTTGAAACCAATTTGCTCTTGATGCCATAAGATATTTAGCAGCATGTTTATTATAATAATACGGTTGCTTTGTTGGGAGTTATGGTCGTTTGAGGCACGACTTGTGTGATTGAAGCCCTTCAATTTCGTTTGACGCCCTCCCTACGCTCTGGCTATACAGGATGAAAATGTCAGGCTTCAATCGCACAAGTCGGGGCCTCAAGCGACCATAACGCTCAACAAAACACCGTTATTGCTATAGTTTACTATTGCCTATGGCAGCAACAGCGGCCAGTCAAATTAGTTTCAAAATATTCAGCAGCATGTCTATTAAATAGTAGAGACATACAATTCGTACATCGTGTAGGAAGTGTTAAAAGTTAAAGATGGGCCAAATAGAATCATTTATGACGTAATGATTATGACGTCATCCTACACGCAACTTAGGACGTCATCCTACACGCAACTTAGCTGATTATGACGTCATATGACGTCGGATTGATAAATGGATACTCTGGAAAGGTGAGTTAACACGAGTGTATGACGTAAAATCAAAGTAAAAGCGAAGATGCGGGCTAAAACTCGGGTAATGTCAAACTATGACGTCAACTGCTGGTATTAATACTCAATAACCGCCCGCCAATGACCGTCACACTTTACGTGGCCGCGAAAACAAATAGCTGATTCGTGTCCAATGAGAATATTAGTTATACAAGCCTTTACACAGGCTTATGTCATATTATAGTCATCAAAACGTTGTAAATTTCACTACGACGCGAGAATATTGATCCGCAACCTGTCGTCTTTCAGCTTCACAAGCGTGTCAAATACGGAAATCAACATATCGATATGAAATGGATTACTCATAACATAGAACAGCTTATCTAATTAAAGAAATGAATTCAGGCAATATTGCCACATAGCGTAATACTGTTTTGCGTTCAATAAGGAAAAACCTCTCCAGGGCGTGATGTGGGTGCAAAATCAGCTTTTTCAGTTTGTCTATTATACGTCGTAATCGACCTTTACAGTTTTAGCTATGCCCCGCCCATCACTAGCTAAGCTACACCTACACCGCGCTCGTGTTGAAATCGATCGATCCCTGAACTCCCTGACTATCAATTTCCAGAAAACTATACAGGTAAGCTGTTAAATAGTTTGAAACTAATTTGACTGGGCACTGCTGCTGCCTATGGCAGCAACAGCGTCCAGTCAAATGAGTTTCAAAATATTCAACAGAATGTTTATTAAATGGTAAAGATATACAATTCGTACAATGTGTCGGACTATTAAGAGTTAAAGACGGGCCAAATTGAATCATTTATGACGTAATGATTATGACGTCATCCTACACGCCGCTTACCTGATTATGACGTAATATCACGTCATATGATAGATGGATACTCGGGGAAGATGAATTGAAATACCGCCAACATAAATTTTCCTACAACTTTACACACTTAGCATTGAAAAAATGCTACGTTTTAATGTAGCTAGCAATCCGATCACGCGGACGACAGCGACATCCTACAGTAAAATATGGCTAAACCTACCTGGTAGATTAAAAATAATAAATAAGCCTAATAAAGACATATAAAGACGGCTTGTACAATAACGCTTACCCGGTCATCAATTAGCCTAAGTGTTCGTGACGAACTTAGCTAGGTAATTAATGATGCAATTGATTATGACGTCAGCATACACGTCACATAGTTGATTATGATGTCATATGATTGACTGAAAAACTGGAATAATCCATTGCTGTGGGATGCTGTCTATGCTAATAATAAAACTAATTATCATGAAAGATGGTAATAATGATTTAGACCACGAAAGTCATGAAGTATATCATATTAATGATTTAAACTTTAAGGAACTATATTACGGTGTCATTGGTAAAGGTGGGTGCGAGCGTAGCCTAGACTTTACGATCAGGGGCCTCGTGCACTGTTGTGACATTAAACAGTCTTAGACATGGGCTAATGACCGTCATTGCTTTACGAGTATTTAACGCCATAACGGTGCACTAGGCCCCAGGGCTGCTGTCAACTGTTAGAGCGTGGCGACCGAAGGTAGATCTCAAGGAGCTTATATGCAGTTCAAACACTCGTCTATCAGACCAAGACTGTGATATCGCGTCTATCAGACCAACCCTCTGTGATATTGCGTCTATCAGACCAACCCTCTGTGATATTGCGTCTATAAGACCAAGAGTCTAGGATATCGCGTCTATAAGACCAAGACTCTGGGATATCGTGTCTATCAGACAAAGACTCTGGGATATTTGTGACTACGACAAGCAACAGCAGGAAAGCAATAGAGACAAACTTCTTCCCACATCGGCGCATACGATATGTGCCGACATTTCGATATATCGCGATTCTTAAGCATTACTGCATATTACGATTCACGATATTGTCTAGGAAATATCGTTCTCTCGTAGAATCTCTGCTTTAACCATTTCTGCCCTAAATTTCCAGATTCTCAGTTTCAAAAGCCCTGCACAGGTAAGCAGCTGATGATTTTGAAATTATTTCGGCTTGAACATGTTGCTGTCACATGCAGCAACAACTCCCAGTCAAAATAGCTTCAAAATATTCAGCAGAATAATCATTAAATTGTAAATTGATTTGGTGCTTAGGCATTTAGGGTTCAAAAGGGTAAATTTATTTCAGACATCGGACACCATCATCCACGAGCGCACTAACTCACAGAGCACACAAACACCAAATTAGTCATCTGACCATGAAATGGGTTCTGCGAGAAAGATTATTGGATTTGGGAATAGCACAAGTCGTTTGTCTTTCCATCTCATGTTCGTCAATGTTTACTCGGTCAATAATGGCAAAAAGTTACCGCTTGATCGCCGAGTACACATTGGTCTATATACCGGCCGAAGAGGCAATTGTTCCACGTATTCTCACTTGAGCAGAGCAAATACATTGTCATTGTGTATTGATTATGGGAATTTGTTTGGATGTGATGCCATCCAAAGAAAAGCCGCATCAGATTCTATTTGCTTAAGAATATTACACATTCAGGCTGCGTGCATGGATGGATGGATGCCTTTAATACATCATTGAGAAATGATTTTTGTCAACAAGGCAAGTAGCAGGCCTTGAATTTTGAACAGATTGTGAACAATGGACAATTTCTCATTGCATAATAATAATAATAATAATAATAATAATAATAATATTCTATTTTTTGTAGAAATCGTGTAATATGATTTTTTTTATTATTGGCTATACGGCACGATATATCGGGTGGTTCGGGGTTTATTAGTTCGTTCCAGGAGGATCAAGGAAATTACGATTTTGGTGAAATACATTGTGATAGTGTGTGGGTGGAGCGCGTATGGGGCAGAGTTCTCACGCCCGTGACACAAACAGGTATCCTTTCTACACGGACCTTCGAATAGTGGCTTTAAGACGCGATCTCTACATGAAATTCATTATTACGAGAATAATCATCAGATATATGGAAGACATGAACGAATTGTCCAACTAGCGATCTCTCTCTCTCTCTCTCTCTCTCTCTCTCTCTCTCTCTCACTCTCTCTCTCAATCTGCAGCAAATTATACAGGTAAGCTGTTGAAAGTATTAAAACTAATTTGACTGGGTGCTGGGTGGTAGCGGCCAGTAAAATTAGTTTCAAAATATTCTACAACACGTTTATTAAATAGTAAAGACATACAATTTGTACAACAACGCTTAGTCCGTCACCAGTAATGCGTTCTTGATTAACTTATCTACGACATTCATGACGTCATACACGTCAGGTAGTTGATTATGACGTCATATGACGTCAGATGATGGATTGATAAACTGGAAATGTCGATTCCATTTATCCAACGAGTCTTTGGCCTTCCACCACGGTACCAGCACTTCGACCATCGACACAACCCCCATGATCAGCTTTCGTTGGTTTATAATGATCAACAAGCTTGTAATGGACCTGTCCAAGTTTATCCATCTATTATATGACGTCAAATGATGTCATAACCAACTAAGTGGCGTGTATGATGACGTCATAATCATGAGGCCATGCATGAATAGATATAGCCCGTCTTAAGCGCTTAATAGTCCGAGACGGTGTACAAATTGTATGGCTTTACTATTTAGTAAACATTTTGTCGAATATTTTGAAACTAATTTGACAGGTCGTTGTTGCTGCCATAGGCAACAACAACGCCCAGTTAAATTGGTTTCAAAATGTTCAACAGCTTATCTGCATAGTTTTCTGGAAATTTATAGTCAGGGAGTTCAGGCATCGATCGATCCCAACACAAGCGAAGTGTGGGTGGAGCTTAGCTAGTGAGGGGCGGAGCATAGCTAAAACTGGGAGGTTTTGCTATATCATAACTTTTCCATATCTTCCGCAAGTAAATCATCATTTTACATTCATTTGCAATGCCTCCTTTATTAGAATGTATAACTATATAATATGTTGGACAAAAGCTAAGGACAGATTTAGTTAGATAATTTGTTGCCGAATGCTTTGCAAAAACTTGTTTGATCCCTGCCATATGTAAGTAGAATGGCTTCCATAAATATCGTAGTCCAACAATAACGGGGAATTAAACATCGTTAATTCGATACAAACGGAATCAAGTCGACAAGGTTTTCCGGTTAATATAAATATCAGATTACAACGTGAACACGATTATGCGAGACTCGAGTTGACATCCATGTGCGCACTAATTCCCTGCCACTTAGGGATGTCTGTTTCCTGTCGAGTCGCCTTCGTCTCGGTGTAAACTGTCATTCCTCCAAGGATGTGCGATTGGTGGTGGGGTGGGGCGAAATATGAAGTACCCGGATAATTCCGGTGATTCAATGTTCCGTAGTCAGGAAAATAGGCCTACAACGGACATGATTCACGCGCTGTAGCCTAGGCAACGCTCACGTATTGGGCTATTGTTTAACGTATTATCGGTAATTATGATTCGGATGGGCATGATCGAATGACACCGAAAGTTCCGAGGTCTGGAGGAGAATGGCGGATACTGAATCATCCCTCTGCACCAAAGATAATCTAATCTCTTTAACCCATTCATGACGAAATCTACCTAAGCAGTTGTCGTGACGAATGTCCATTTGAAGGCCGAGTGAAGGCTATTTTGGAAATTTTACCACTGGACTGACTGGCTCGGTAACCGAGCCAGTCATTCCAGGGGTAAAGTTTGAAAAGTAGTCTTCTCTTGGCCTACAAATGGGCATTCTGTAAGCAGATATTTAAATTGTATTGAAACGATTAACCGTTAAACGATTAATGCCAAAGGCTAGCATATATGTTCTACATACATATACATACATAATTAATCCCATGCAAAGGCATACTATTTGAAAACAATTTGACGAGAAATTGGTGCACCCAACCGTTTCAATCAAATTGTTTTAAAAATAATAAATCAGAAAGCAGATTAGATGCACCACAATGTTTTCATAAAAATTCACAATGTCATAATTATAGTTATAAGAATAAAATGGTTAATTTGTTCCACAACACACCCCTCTCCCACCCACCCACCCACCCCAACCCAACGCCCTCAACACAACACGCGCGCGCGCCCACGCATGCACGCACACACACGCGTCTAAACACGTACACATACGCACGCAGGCACGCACGCACGCACGCACGCACGCACGCACTCACGCACGCACGCACGCACGCACGCACGCACGCACGCACGCACGCACGCACCAGGAGCAGCACCACCACCACCCCACCCACCCCCTCTCAGCTACGGAACATTACTGAGAAGCGGGTGGTAAGCTAATTCACGTGCAAAGTTATTCATATTCGAGGCTCGCTGTCAGAGATGGCCTTATGTCGATGCATTTATGATTGATTATGGAACATAGATGTAGTTATTGAATGCTTTTTGCATATTTATCCGATTATTTATGAATATTAATTCTGTTTATTCAATTATACGGTTTCTATTTATTTCAAGGTGTGTTTATTTAAACATATAGGCTAATTGTAATTTCGTAGTTTTTTTTACATAGGCAGCAACAGCACCCAGTCAAATTAGTGTCAAAATATTCAACAATTTACAGTCTCTTTGATGAATTTATAATTTAATAAACAGCATGTTGAATATTTGACAACTGATCCGACTGGGAGTTGTTGCTCCCATAGACAACATTAGCCAGCAGTCAAACTGCCTTTAAAATATTCAACACTTTACTTGTATAGTTACCTTGAAATTTAGCTTTTGGGAATTTATGACTCAAAGTTTGAAATGGATTCCTTCGATCCCGCGTAAAAAAAGTCGTCGATTCTTGGCCAGGGGGGGGGGGGGAGGTGTGGGTGGTGGGTGGGGCTGGGGGGGGGCAGTGTGGTGGGGTGGGGGTGGGGGTGTTGGAGGGATAGCTAGAAACAGAACCCTTTCTTAGAGGTTATAAAAAGACTATTTTTGAAAATGTATCACTGGAATGACTGGCTCGAGAATCAAGACAGGCATTCCATTGATACATTTTCAAAAACAGTCTTCTTTTGGCATGCAAATGGACATAGAATCAACAGAACAAACTGTCAATTTTCGTAACCGATCGCATTGTAATGTAAATAAACGGTATGATTTCAAATATTGTATGCAGTAGTAATTATTCACGATTATTCGATTATATAATGTTTAATGACATAAATATAGAATTTAAGAAATAATTGTGATTTTCGATTTAATCACGTAATCACACAAGTCAATCAATGCCATTGCAGCTCTCGTCATTGATATGGTTTTTGGTGTTATGCAGGGGAGGGGGGTGCGGGGTTGTAATGTGTACCCAAGCTGATTAATCAAGTAATCGCGATTATTCTTAAATAATCGATCGTGATCAGTCCAAGCAATAATAGCGCAAGCCTATTTAACCGTGCTAGATAAAAACGAAATCACGACCAGTTTTGCATCCTCTATATGTCCAGTCTTACCTGAGAGGGTTCAGATTACATAGTGTGACGTCAGGAAATGGCAGTTCAGATAGTTGTGACACTTGGACGTCCACATTTGTAGGCCGAGAGAGATACAGCAATAACCGGTCTCTGACGTGGAAGGCCAGAAGCCCCGTACACAGCAGAAAAAGCACCAACCACAAAAACCTGAAAATTTTAAACATATAAATAAGATTAAGTAACATCGTTTGAGGTATATTATCTCTTTAAAACTCAAAAGCGAATTTAAGAAAAATTCACCATGAATTTAATAGATATTCTGTTGAATATTTTGAAACTAATTTGACTGATTCCTGTCAGATTAGTTTTAAAATATCCAAAATCTTACCCGTATAGTTAACTTGAAATTATATTTTGGGTAATTCAGTGTTCAAAGTGTTAAAATTTATTAATAGTTCAAAACCATTGGTATTTAATAAAGAAATAAAGATGTCCAGAACATATTATGGGAAAACATTTTCAAACTCCCCAAGTATCTACCTGGCAACAATTTCAAAATTCAGTATCTGCGTCCAAGTGGGGTACCATTCAGAGGCGAGTGTTTTAGTTGTGTATATCTGGTGAATCATATGGCTAAGATCAAATACATATTTGATTTATTGATTCCACATTAGGCCATAGGCCCTTGAGTGTACAGAGTATAAACCTACAATGACGGTCAGCTATTATATACGTTCATAAACAATAAATTAATAAATGCATTGATTATCCCTAAAGTCGGAATATGTACACTATACAATAGATTATGCCTGATTATCGATTTCCAGAAAGCTATACAGATGAGCTGTTGAGTATCTTGAGGCTAAGATGACTGGGCGCCTAAGGCAGCGACAGCGCCCAGTCAAACCAGCCTCAAATCATCCAACAGCATGTCTATTAAATAGCAAAGAATTACAAAGACATACAATTTATAGAACGTGTCAGACTCTTTGAGATTTGATGACTGTCTATATGGAACCCCTTGTGACGTAATGATTATGACGTCATACTAGGTTAGATGATGAATGGATACTTTAAGACTGACTATATCGAGGCATTCATGGCGTCATGATTGTGACGTCATCTTACAGATCACGTAGTTGATTATGATGTCATATGATCAAGGGATATACTTGGAAGGGTCCATTTTACCATATATATATATATATATATATATATATATATATATATATATATATATATATATATATATATATATATATATATATATGCGTGTGTGTGTGTGTGTGTGTGTGTGTGTGTGTGTGTGTGTGTGTGTGTGTGTGTGTGTGTGTGTGTGTGTGTGTGTGTGTGCGCGCGCGCGCATATGATCAAGGGATATACTTGGAAGGGTCCATTTTACCATATATATATATATATATATATATATATATATATATATATATATATATATATATATATATATATATATATATATATATATATATATATATATATATATATATATATATATATATATATGTGTGTGTGTGTGCGTGTGCGTGTGCGTGTGCGTGTGCGTGTGCGTGTGCGTGTGTGTGTGTGTAGATCTTAAAGGTGCATATCCACAGCTGAATGCCCGAAAATAAAACTGCTAAAACGACATGCTCCTAGAGGCCTAAACTGCGCACCCAGATGCAATGAAACGAAATAAATCCCAGCACGTGATGACTTGACCACGCATATTAATTAATAAAATTTCTTTAAGCTGCCAAATTGAATAAGAGGCACGAGTCTCCCATTCAAATTCACAATTAACCTTACGAAATTTATTTATATGGAATCAAATCATCATGCGCCATGACTCACCCCGCCCCACTACATCGAGGCACACAATCCAAGCCCCCAAAAACACATACTCTCAACAATTCCATTCTCAAGCATTCTGGCGCGAGCGTGCACTTTTAATTACTGTAAGTTGTATTGATTGTCTCGCGTAATTAATGATGATTTGCCTAAACCGGCAAAAATGCTAAAAAAAATATCATATCATATCATATCTAGGATAAAACAAATGACCTAACGCTCACCTGGGAAATAGGCGTTGAACAATCTCAGAAATGTGGAAAGAAGAGGTGTAAATTAGACCTCCATCTACCCAATCAGAAAACATTTGTCAGTTATCAGAACAAAAGCAAATTCCAACTTCAGTCTAATTTAGATTGCGATTCTAAAAGTGTTATCTATTTAATATCTTGCAAATTATGCCAAAAGCAGTATGTCGGTGAAACAAAATGCCCTTTAAGATGGCGAGCAACTAGACACCTTTGCGATATTAGACACGACGAGGACACCAACGTAGCTCAACATTTCAATCTTCCTGGTCATTCTGTCGATAGACACTTCGAAATTATGCCTATTGAGCAACTGCCTCTTTCTGCTACGGCCGAATAAACTGATAAACAAAGAAAACTTCGAGAATCATTTTGGATTAAGCAACTGAAAACAAAATGGCCGAGAGGCATACACGTGGACCCCGGTCTTGCTGTTTCAACGTGAAATTATTCCATTAAGTTTAACATACAATCGAAAAAATGTTGAAATTTCTGAAATGTTGAAAGACGAATATCATAAATTGCAGGATAAAATGAATGACGCTCATATCATTTTGCGTCCAGTTATAGCCTTTAGAAAAACTCCAATCTACGTGACATCTTGGTTAAATCGAAATTAACTCTTCAAAAACCTTCAGAATGAATGATATATATTATTCATATTTTATTGGCCATACCGCCTCTATCAAACAAACATAACAAACCTCAGACAATAAAATAAATAAAATATATCTCCCAACCGTGGGAGATCCTGAGCCAGTGCGTTTAATCATATAACCACCACCCCACCAACACCAACACCGTCATCATCGTCATCATCACAACTACTACCACCACCACCACCACAACCAACACCATCTCCATCACCATCATCATCATCACCACCACCACCACCACCACCACCATACAACCACAACAACCACCATCACCATCATCATCGCCACCACAACCACCACCACCACCACCAACGACGACGACGACTGCGTCGCCATCGCGGCAGCTGTCATCACGTATATCATGGACTAATTATTGATGAAGTATATTATCATAATCAGGATGTTGAGATATCGGTTAAATAGGCCCTACTTTCCAATTAACACAATATGACGAAACCGGACTCATCCTTATCGCGATCGGAGATTGGGATATTTCCGTTTCTGACACCCCCCCCCCCCCCCCCATTCTTTGAGATAACGTTCTCGCGAGGCCATGCACCATAGCAACGCTATTATTCATAATTATCTACGTATGGACGCTAGTATGGAGTTATGAAAGACGGCGGATACGGCGTGGAGATGAGAATGACTGGCTATAATCTTTCGACCCTCATATCAGCCAAAACCAGCTTCTGCAGTGGTCTTTAAAAATGGCCATTTGCAGACCAAGAGAAGACTATTTTTTTTTAATTTAGTACTGGAAAGTAATTTTTCAATACAACGTCCGCGAAAATTAACATTGTCATTTCGATATTACAGGAACGACAGACAACAGATCAATTTCGTTTGAGTCGTCGCCTGTTCTCTTCTGACGCTTCCAAAATGATTGACCAATGAAACCACAAGTTTATTCTCAGACCTATCTATCCAATGTGGCATTACCTTATCGAACGAGGTTGGTGAAATGCATACGAGTTTAAACTGTTAATACAAACGTGTTATTGCACATACACTCAGATCACCGCTCGTACGTACGCGCTCACACACACGCGATCAACTTTACCACATACCTATTCTCCCATCACCTTAGACTGATTCCATCACAATCACTACCACAAAATTCCACCACATCCATCCGCTCACAGTACCACCACCGGCACCATGCATCCCTGCTCAACCGTCACAGTCACCGCATTCCAAGTAGTAGTAGTAGTAGTAGTAGTAGTAGTAGTAGTAGTAGTAGTAGTAGTAGTAGTAGTAGTAGTAGTAGTAGTAGTAGTAGCGGCGGCGGCGGCGGTAGAAGTAGTAGTAGTAGCGGGCGGCGGCGGCGGCGGCGGCGGCGGCGGCGGCGGCGGCGGCGGTGGTTGCAATGGCGGCGGCGCTGGCGTGATCCCTAACTATCACGCCGTTATAGCATTGTTGATAAGATGGTAATTTTTAAATACATTTTCAAAACTACATGCCCCATATCGTCTTCAACGCGTATCGGTATTTCTGCGGGCGATATAACTCGCGTATTATGGATCTCGTCTTAAGACCGGGTGCTAGCGGACGCATCGGCGGGAAACAAACAAAGCCACCGATGACCACAATACAGCTCAGAAATAACTTACGACATTTCCAAAAAAGCCGTACTTTTTGAAAAGTTTAGACTTGATTCGATTGGAAGTCATTGTTGCCGAATGTCGCAATGAGTGCCATTTCTTTCAACCAATTTAAGTTCAAAATATTCAACTAAACATTTCTTACATCGTGTTCAAAATTGTACTAACTAACATGTTTCTGTTATTGTTTTGGAGACATGTTAACTTATTTATGAGCTAAGGCGTACATGCAGCGTGCGTGTAGGCCTACTATTTCAGAAAACTACTATTTACAAACATAAATAGTTCATCGATTTAAAATCCGTTTTTATTTTAGAACGAAACTTATCTCCAAGCTCTGATGTGGTTGAGAACATGTTTAATCTAAAATTTAATTATCTAATTTGAGCCCGTTTCTTTGTTTTACACTATTCTAAGGGCGAAATTAATGAGGTAAGCTGGGCCGGGCCGTTGACACGATTTCTAATACTAGATATGTTTATCGTTTGATGATAGTATAGCTTGACAAAAAAACAGAAGGACGGATTTAAACTGCCCGGGTAATAATTCAAATAGATCCAGGTCACTCCCGGATGAGAACAAAGAAAACTGTTGTCCAGGTTACTATTTGGAACCTGTCGATGACGTGAGTCTGAAATTTGCACAGTACCAGGGTTGCATCAAAGTTCAACAGACTTGCATGCGTGCATTTTGTTCAACGCAAGCATTTCTCCAAAAGCTTAAGGTACGATGGTGTACTGTATTTTGTGGCTGCAATACTGAAAATATCATGCCGCTGCAATCAAGCCGCCTTCTTCTTCTTCTTCTTCTTCTTCTTCTTCTTCTTCAGCCACTGGTTCTTATTCTCAATTGGAGGGAGGGGGTGAGTGGCGGAGGGAGAGGCGGTAATTGAAAGGGGTGAATTGGGGTGTGGTGGAGAGGAGAGAGAGAGAGGGTGAGATTGAGATTGAGAGAGAGAGAGAGAGAGAGAGAGAGAGAGAGAGAGAGAGAGAGAGTGAGTGAGAGAGAGAGGGGAGACAGGGGGAGAGGGGGTTAGAGAGGGAGGGGGTGGGGGGGGGGGCAGGGGAGGGGGCAGATAGAGGAGTGAGAGAGAGAGAGAGTGGAAGCGATAGATAGATAGATAGATAGATAGACAGATAGATAGATAGATAGATAGATAGATAGATAGATAGATAGATAGATAGATAGATAGATAGATAGATAGATAGATAGATAGATAGATAGATAGATAGTGGAGGGGTGGGCGAAGAAGAACAGAGAGACGATGAAAATATGAAATGACGAATACTTCTTGCAAACAACTTTGAATGCATTTGACATAGTTACGTAACATGTCCAAGCATTGACCATTGTTGTTACGCTATCCTCGCATATTGTATTGTCCTGTGCGCAATGTTAATTGCTTGGGATTAATACGTGGGTTTAGTGCTGATTCGTGATGACAAATATCAAGTCTGTTTGTACAAGATGGTCTTTAGAGCTGCCCAGCCTTGCGTTCCATAGGGAAAACACAACAGAGCGCTCCGCTAAAATGCCTCTGCAGCATACATGTTTCTCCTATGGAACGATACGTTTTGTTAGAGCGCTCTGTTATTTCGCGAAACATGTTTGGAGGTGACTCGCAAAAAGCAAAACACGTTTTCAATCTGTGACGTAACTGCGCGCGAAACACCGCCATACGTCACAGAGACATATTACGTCGTAAGCGTGTCGCGCAAAGGATGGTGGGATACCATTTTCTTAGCAAACATTTTCGTTCCATATAATAATTTTGTTTCAGAGCGCTCTAACTGAGCGGACCTATTGAAACTATTTTTTGCACCTCCTATGGAACGCAAGGCAGATGTTACAATAGACCTTTCTACTTTATCAATCGAACCTATGACGTCATAATCAACTACGCGACGTGTAGAATGGCATCATAATGAATGACGTCATGATTGCCGTCGATAAGTACGTCACGAACGTATATTTGCTGTACGAATCGTAGGTCTTTACGATTTAATAAGTATTATGTTGAATATTTTGAAACTAATTTGACTGGGCGCTGGTCCAGCAACAGCACAAGGTCAAATTAGTTACAAAATATTCAACAGCTTACCTGTATAGTTGTCAGGAAACTGAGATAGTTAGGGCATTCGGGGATTGATCAATCCCAACACGGCGAAGTGTGGGTGGAGCTTAGCTAAAGATGGGCGGGAGATAGCTAAAAATGGAAAGGGCCATTGCCTAGCATTATTGGGACACGTGTGGCATCGCATAGGTAGGCCTACAACTTGACTTTCGTGGGAATGGAGGAATACAGTTTTAGCTATGCCCCGCCCATCTCTATCTACGCTCCACCCACACTTCGCCAGTGTTTGGATCGATCGATCCTGCATTAAAATTGTACTATCAATTTCCAGAAAACTATATGAATATGTTGAAACTAATTTGACTGGGTGATGTTGCTGTCTATGACTATTATGACGTCATAACATTGATGGATAAACTGGAAGGGTCCATTTCAGAGCCGCTAATCCACAGCTTCCAGAATGAATAGACAGCTATGTTTCCCGTAATGCAACAATTTGTAAGTTTGGTTGAAGTGCACAGAATTCAGCCCAAGATTACCTACTTCTTTCACCTATCCTATACACTTTTATATTCCATGGCATTATAACAGTTAATTTGGAATGTAAATATCTGTTTTCACAGAAGAATGCCAATGAAAGATATTCGGTGTATGCGAATATCAACAACTGTATATAAACCGGTTTTGCCTGTTGCTAGAATTAAAATATATATCTAAGACCGTATTCTCACTGGAGAGTTAATCGGGAATACCGCCATACCTCTGTATTGCGTAACGCCGGTTAAGTCTCTGGCGAGAACACGGCCTAAGGCCGTGTTCTCACTAGAGACTTAATCAAGAATAACGCCATACTGAAGTATGGCGTTATTCCCGATTAACTCTCCAGTGATAACATACCCTAATACCTTGGTTTTGTGATAAACGTGGTTATAACCACTACTGCTTGGTGCCCCGCAGAATGTGGGTGTTTAAATATTCGTTGAACTATGGTGAAGTATTTTTTAATAAATAAGAATGCATATGGGCGTTAACATGTGGTTATGTTATTTCCTTTCAGGGTGAAGATGACGAATGAGAAGGCACATGCCTTATGTATTTGGCCAATACCGCTGAGGAAACGTAACGAATAAACACAAAATTATGTATGGCCCAATATCTTAAAACTCTCTTCAAGACAAAACAGAAATGATTTTGTCTCTGTAATGCTTTTAATTGATGTTCCAAAAATGTAGTTCGGCCGTCCATCAGAATGCTGTTTTTCCAATAACGTATCAAGACCATACATATTTCTTTGAAAAGAAATATGTCTGGTGTCTCATTATATAGTCCATCAGCAGTCAATTTATGCAAAGGTCTATCCCAGAAAGAGAGTACAATACCAAAATGAACCGCAACCAATAAAACGGTTGTTTATTTTTTCTACAATTAATTCTTAATAGTAGTCGTAATAACAGGCAAATTCAAAATGAAGCCAAGATTTTCCATGAAAATTGTACCGAATGTGCACCGCGATAGCTCAGGTCCCAATGACAAAATACTCTACCAAAATATAAATGAAAAAGAACAGCAGCTAAGAAATGCAGTGCAATATTGCATTGAGACCAATGGCAGATATTGTTATGCACTCCAAACAAGGGCCTACACCTTGATCAAAGATGCATGTAGTGCCTTTCTTAGAGTATAGTTCATTGTCTATTAAAAGAGTTAGGCTAACCTAGGCTTTAAACCCACTTTTTTAATTTCATCACAAACGCTTCCAAAGGTTTCCTTGAGTCATCTCGACGTACATCATATCCTTTCATGTAATCAAATAGAATTGCATAGACTGTTAGTTATTATATGGCTTCACAGCATAGAATAGATTTATTCAATCTAAGATTTCTCCATACAAGAAAGCTCTATTAAGAAGCCTTTCTTTGAATTCTTGCCAGGAACATAATTATAGACCCATTATAAATTGTTTTAATAATGCCAATTAATTTCATAGCAAGGGTTTCAGTGCATAATTACCCCCCCCCCCCACCCCACACCCACACCCCACACACCACCCCACACCCACCCCTCGATAACTGAGTTGGTAGATTCTATATTTCAAGATAAGTATACAGAGAAGCTGTTGAATATTTTGAAACTAATTTAACCGGAAAATGTTGTTCCAATAGACAGTTTGCAGTCCAGAGGACTATTTTTGAACATTTATGACAGGAATGACAGGCGCGATAATCGAACCAGTCTTTCCGGTGGTAAATTTCCAAGAATGGCATTGTCTTGTTCTGGGAACGGACATTTCACAATAGATAGACCTAATCGAGGTTTTCCTGACAAATTTAGTCACTAAAGGGTTAAGACACTCGACGGCGTGGGTAATGATAATAATTTTACTAAATCTATTGTTTCTGTATGTATGTATAATCGTATGTTATAATGTGCTTAGCTGTATTTGTCTACGAAATTGAGAATTAGTTTCTATATTTTAGCACATAAAAATATCGTTATTTCTATTTCTTGCATTGTTTCCAAAGCATTTCAGCAGAAAAGAAAGGAATTTACTTTACAATGTTGAATATATCAATGCTAATTTGATTGAAAGTTTGCTGCTGTTGAAAGCATCAGTAGCTTTTGTTCAAATTACTCCTAATACATTCAGAATATTATATGATTATAAGAAATATATTCCCTAAGTTCCTTGTCTGTACATAGATGTATAAATGTGTACATATTATATATACAAATTTGTATATATGTTAATGAGGGCCTCTGCTAGATCAGGCCGTGTACTTGAAGTGCTACCCTCAATAAATAACGATTATTATTATTATTATTATTATTATTATTATTATTATTATTATTATTATTATTATTATTATTATTATTATTATTATTAGTAACGCCTCCCAGTTCAATAAGGGTCAACATATTCAACAGCGTATTTAATAAATTCTAACTGAGTTTTCGAAATCGGTGTTCTGTGTGCAAAGTGTTAATCCCGGTTATTTAACCGAAACCTTCTGTACGAGACAAAAGCAGCTTTAATGTACCACTTTCGTCGTCGTCGTCTTCGTCGTCGTCGTCGTCATTTTTAATTTATTATTTTGATGAAGGCGACATTTAGCAGTTGCTATAGCTATACGGATAGTGATTGCTAGCTAAGAAGACCACATTCTTTTTTGTCATCGTCGTTGTTCTTGTCGCCTTCGTCGTTTGGCTTTGTTGCAGAAATCCTAGTAGTAGTTCCCAGTTAAAATATCAATACAAATTTGTTTTTAATTTACTATTTTGATGAAGGCGACGCTTAATTATTACGGTTTCCGACAGACGTGCAATATCGAATTCCTAGAAAGGTGAAAGCCGCTATATGTATATAACAATACGTTTGCATCGACGTAGAATACTACAATTTATTCACAGTCGTCCGCCGCCTATTCTAGGCCCATACATTTCCTATGCCTCCTACATTGCTTCATCGCGCTTCTCTTCAAAACTCCAATACTCATTATTATTATTATCCACACAAATAATAATACAGGTGAGGCCTTTGTCGCATATATCAAGGCACGACGGGAACTCTTATGCCTAACCTTTTAAACTCTATATCCCTTTAACCATAACATTTGATACGCCCCACTGCTAATCTGCTGCTAATTAATTTGAGAACAATTTTGACTGAAAGCCGTTGCTGTCAATGGCAGCAACGGCTTTCAATCAAATTGTTCTCAAATAATTCCACGAGACTTGTAATTATGACCCGCGAAATCAGGTTGATAGGAACGCGAAGTGAAATGTGTTTGTTATACATACAAGTTCTGATTATGGGCACGGATATTGATCTCCTCTCAAAGACGCGGACCTTTGAACTTTGCTTCTCTCCGCGGTCCTTCAGCAGGCAGATATAGATGGATTAATATCGGACTGGAGATTTTCTTCACGTTGCATATATGTACAATAATGTATAACAGGTGCTATAGACATACGGATTGTGATTGCTAGCTAAGAAGACCGCATGCAGGATTTGTCAATAAGCATCAATATGCGAGGCACCGCTTCTGAGATTATGAACCTTCGACGACGCGTCACACCATCTCACACCTCGGTCTCTTGCTCTCCACCCAAATGTATTCATCTTTCCCATATATCCGTCTCCCCTGTCCACTTACTCATTCACCCCACTCCCACCCTACCCCTCACACCCCTCTATCTCTCTCTCACAATCCTTCACACTCTCTCGTTCTCTCTCTCTCTATCTCTCTCTCTCTCTCTCTCTCTCTCTCTCTCTCTCTCTCTCTCTCTCTCTCTCGTTCTCTCTCTCTCTCTCTCTCTCTCTCTCTCTCTCTCTCTCTCCACACCCACCCCACCTCCCGTCTTGGCTCATTCACTCCCTTATTACTTCTCTCTCCGCTCTTCCATCCATCCACACATCCATCCATACACCCACCTAGCCACCCATCCACTCACCCACCCACCCAGCCACCCATCCATCCATCCATCTAGCGTCTTGCATCTTGCATCTTGCATCTTGCATCTTGCATCTTGCATCTTGCATCTAGGTGGCCGTCCGTCTTTTCACCCGTCCGCCCATCTGTCTGTCTCGCCCTTTCATGACACTCCGTCAATCTATCCATCCGTCAATCCGTCTCATCTCTGACAACCGTAGCGTGTAATATGGAGCCAGCTGGGCAGGGAGATCGCGTATTGACAATAATACGTAATCTCGCGAGATTCACGCGTGAACGTTGCAAACGAGGACGTTATTAACGAGTGGAGTTCTAATCTTCTTCGGTTATAAACTGACATTTTGCCCGAGTAATCTGCGAGTCGCTCTTCTGTCATTTGGACGGAATGAATAATTTATTGCCACCGACAACTGCAGTGGCGAGGTAGCCGTTGTAGGGCACAGCCACACATGTGAGCAACGCTGAACGAGATTTCAAGAACGAAAACGGTACTTAATGATTCTATGACGTGTTAGGTTAAAGGAACAATCTACGGTTGCCATAGCACCACATGGCATTACACCTTCATTGATTGCTCTGTCTATTTAAGTTTTTAACTGAAATTTATTATGTTTTAGATTGTTATTTGTTAAGCTGTTTGAAATTTTGGAATACTATTTTTATATTTATTATAGGCCTAATAAACCATCTCTTGATTTAAAAATATGTGTTCCTATTCTTTCTTATATGACCTATTAATATTGATTTAGATATTTGTCTATACCTGTTTTTCTTATATATTGTTGCAATTTTATATGTCAACGGTGAAATCCATTTTAGCTATTCCCCGGCCATCTTTAGCTAAGCTCTACCCACGCTTCGTCCGTGTTGGGATCGATCTATCCCTGACTATCAACTTCCAGAAACCTATACAGGTAAGCTGGTGAATATTTTGAAACTCGTTTGACTTGGTGCTGTTGCTGCCTATGGCAGCAACAGCACCCAGTTAAATTAGTTTCAAAATAGTCAACAACATGTTTATTAAATAGTAAAAACATACAATTCGTACAACAACGCTTAGTCCATTATCAATTAAGGGATCGTGACGAACTTATCTACGTTATTCGTGACGTAATCGTTAATGAGGCCATCTTACACGTCACGTAGTTGATTGTGACGCCATATGATTGATGGATAAACTGGTACCATTCCTTGGTGTATGGATTATAGCAATAAAAAATCTTGAATCATACAATTATTGTATTAAACCTGTCGAACATCTGATTTGCGTAACTATACCAAGGTTTATTAACTATCAAATTGTTTTCAAAATATTCAGAAAGTCAACAGCTTCGGAGTGTTGCCCTTTGAAATTATTATCACCGCCTCGACGCGTTGCGCATCTTAACACATTCCAAAAAACGTTCCCTTAAAATTCACTCCATACCCACAAAAATCCCAAGTCAAATCGCTTCAGTGACGTGTTTTGCATAAAAAAAATACACAATTTCTTGGAAACGGTCTGGGTGGGTGGGGTGGGTGGGGTGGGAGTATGTGTGTCTGGATTGGTCGGAATTGACGGTGACGCAACTTGACGGTTACATTTAATGACTAAAGTCGCAGAAAATAAAAATGGAAGATGGAATACGATTAATGTTTTGTCACGCCAGTCGTGTCAGCGTACTGCAATACGAGTTGTATAATTTAATAAACATCTTCTGGTTATGTCGTGTTGTTATCGTTGCAGCGAGCGTTTCGTGAATTAATAATGTTTCTGTAAAATAAAACGATTAATTGCTATTAGTTTTAACCATTTTGTCACTGTTGAAATAGCAACTTGTATTTTTTCGTTCAACGTATAACCAATTATAGATACATGTTGAAATGTTGAAAGCTATGTTGCTAAAAAGCTGTTGCTGTCTACGACAGCAACAGCTTTTAGCAACATAGTTTTCACGTCGAGCATTGGTGATCGTAGTGTATTTGCAACTACTTCAAAACAACGACTCTGGCAATGCGTAACGGTGAACTATAGACAATTTCTTGTACGGGGTTTATTCGTTTTTATTTGCCCATCAAATGACTTCTTTGAAAAGTATTACCCATCCCAAGTGATAGTAAAAATAATGCACGTATTTAATTGCCAACTGTATTCGTAGTTCCGTATTTTTAGTTTCAGTTTAGTGCAGATATTGAAAGTAGCTATAGGCCCTACACCACTCTTTAAATTATTAATGATGGCGAGCGATATGACGGAGCCGATATCACACCTTTTAATTGTCGGGGAAATGTAGTATTACGCAATTCTGATTTCAACTGATAAAAGCGGACCGTATCAGGATTAACGTTTCAAATTATTAACAAATATCGTTTCGCGCAAAATGGCTAACAGCGTATTAAACTATCCGTATGAATTCCACGTGGCAATGATACTGCGCAGCTCAGAAACGTTTCCAAACAAAAATAAATTCAGTCGAAAATATTCAACAGAACATTTCATACATGTTTTTCAAAATTATACTAAATAACATGTTTGAGTTTTTATTTTTTATTTTTTTGGAAACGTTCTACCTTATTTATTAGCCATATTGTATTTGACATACAATCTGCATTATAAGCGAAAACAACATCAATTGCGCCAGAAAACTATATATCTGGATTACGCGACCACCTGCGTTTAAAACCACATCTTTTCGGCCCACGTTGTGTCCTGTCGTGGCCGGTTTTGCTGCGGTTAGTTATTAAATATGTAATGATGCGTCGCGCGCGCTGTTCTACGAAAGGAATGCAGTCTGTATTATGACTGTACAAACCCCGTTATTAGAATTATCCCTAATGATATATTCGCGCATGATTGGACAAATTTCCCCCATTATTCTTCCTATGATTACGTCAGACATGTACAGTGCCGCTCATATATAAGCTAATATATTTCCAAAAACAGAAACATGTTATATGGTAGGTCTACAATCCCGAACGCAATGTAAGGCATTCTTTGTTGAGATTCAGATTCAGATTGATTTATTACTCCCAGATCATACATGTGATACATGGGCTATAAACATTATACAATTTATATAGTGGCAAGACAGTTTATATATTACTGATATATCTCTATAGATTAACTGCTAACAATAAAAGGGATAATATAGATTTACTACAGTAATGTGATTGCTTCTTTTCAGGCAACCTATTTTCATATTAACCATTTTTTCGTTCACAATTTCACTTTGTTTTCGGTTTTTTACCTGCACGGGTTACGTTTGTTGGCTGTGTTTGTGCTACAGTTTCATCCTTTTTGGAAATGCGTAATAATTGCATTTATTAGTCGGCAAACCTTACATAGTAGTATTTTGTTATTGCTAGTGAATAACTGGAAGAATTTAAAATAATTTGGTCTCTTACGGTAGTATTTAGGTAGGGTTTCTAATCGTAATGTATGGAAATAGTTGCAAATAAAAATGTAATGAAACTCATCTCCAATTTCGTTTTTGTCACATATACTGCATTTTCTTTCTTCTCTTAGTATTCCTTCCCACCTTCCCTTTTCTATTGGTAATGAATTACCGGTCCTATGCATAGTGAACAATATTCTATTCCTATCATTAAGTCTAAGGAGGTATCGCTCCGTTTCGCAGTTAGTCTTAAAAGGGTTATAGATCTTACCCTTCCACGATTCCTGCATTTGGGCGAGCTACGTTTGCATAAACTGGTCCTCTATGTTTCGAGTAATCGCAGTAATATTTCGAACATAGCCTAACTGGATTGGAAGGCAGCACTGTCTTCCAATCCAATTAGGCTATGTTGGAAATACTCATCAGTACCTTTAGTTATGTTTTGAAAACATTTTAAAGTTATTACTGAGCAGTATTTTAAGAACGAATAGTCTTAATGAATGTCGTCTTGGATTAGCGGAAAGATGATCAAAGAGAAGTTCCACGTGCCTCGCTAGAAACACAAAGAACACGTGATGGGTAAAACGTACATTAGTGGGTGTGTACGTGCGAGCGCGTGCATGCATGACTACCCGGATGTATATGTGTTGTGAATTTGGATAATTAAAGAGTCCAGTCTTGATTAAATATCGCCAGGTCAACTGTACTCTATATAAATAACCATTTCATATTTAATTTGATATATCGTGGTGTTTCTTTGCAAACCGACGCTGCTGTAAGCTGCTGCAGAGTAGGTTAGGAAAAGTCTTCTATTGCATTGGTATTTTTAACGCATGCGTATTCAATCTATCAGATTAACCCCATGAACCTTAGCGTTCCAGTTCTAAATTGCAAGGCAACAATGCCGGTAAACTGCTGAATACTTTGAAGCGTCGAGGTTTTTGGTGATACGTACATCCATGAAATCGACATAGCGACGAAAGACTGGAAACAGCGTAATGAAATCAATGTATATGCCATTTCCTTGGGTGCGGTCCAATTCCATCATCATCATCATCAGCAGCAGCAGCAGCAGCACTAACGCCATCATCATCATCAGCAGCAGCAGCAGCAGCAGCGCCGTCTCCCCTGTCACCACCTCCATCATCGCAATCATTATCACCATCTCTATCTCCTGCAACAGCATTGCCATCGCCACCATCATTGTCACCCTCACAAACACAATCACATAAGTGGACATAACAAAATCCATCAAACAATTTCAACATCATCACATTCGGCAACATCTTTCTGATGACACTAGAAAGTAATATGCTGAATTCAAAGAACAACGGCTCTGCGAATTTGAATCTAGCCATTTGCTGCGCTATTAAGAAGATGCATCGTTCATGGGAATGTGTCAAGGAGAGACTAACTATCCCAGCCCCTCCCAGAGTCATTAATTATAATTTAGCATAGCTCTCACCAGATTGATTAATCGTCGCACTTTAATCATTTGATTACGTGAGAAGAATGGACTCCAGCGTGAAGGTAACCGTCACGGCACGCGCGCGCCACGCGCATCCATGAAATCGACTTACGCTTACGGAAACCCCGAAGCAGCGTAATTCAGTCACTGGTTTCTTGGCAATTGGTGAATTCAGTTTCTCAGTCAATCACACGACGTCATAATCCACTATGTCACATGTAGGATGATGTCATAATCAATTAATGAATCCTGTTATTCAGTCAAACATATGACATAATAAATTCATCATATCTAGGATGTCTTCATAATTAATTGCGTCGTGAATAACTCGAGTTAGTCCGTCTTAACCGCTTACTAGTCCGTCATGTTGTACAAACTGTATTGTCTTTACTATTTAATAAACATTCTGTTGAATATTTGGAAACTAATTTGACTAGGTGCTGTTGCTGCCTAATGGCTGCAACAGCACCCAGTCAAATTAGTTTCAAAATATTCAACAGCTTGCCTGTGTAGTTTTCTGGAGAAATTGAGGTGGTCCAATAGACGGGTCCTGTTCTAACTATGCCCCGATGATTTCGAGCTAAGCTCCGCCAAGATCATACACGTGGTTGGAATCGTTTCGGATCCGCCATTCCCAGAATTTAAATTTCAAGGTAACTATACAGGCAAACTGCTGAATATTTTAAAACTACTTTGACTGCTGCCTGTTGCTGCAAGAGCTCCATGTCAAATTAGTTTCAAAATATTCAACAGATACACTTGAGACAATTTCATTGATGGATTTTCGATTCACTTAACGAAGCAGCCTAATTGTGATTGTGACATCAGACAATATATGACGGGTTTAACTATGACGTCAGATACCTCACTCACAGATCATATTCCTTTATTATCCCATCCATTCTCGAATGATAACAGGTGATTAAAATGAAAATAATGGATCTTTCCTGTCAATGGCGTAGATAACTTTGTCACGAACGCTTGCTTAATTGATGACGGACTAAACATTGTTGTACGAATTGTATGTCTTTACTATTTAATAAACATTATGTTGAATATTTGGAAACTAATTTGAATGGGCGCTGTTGCTGCCATGGGCAGTAACAGCACACTGTCAAATTAGTTTCAAAATATTCAGAAGCTTACCTGTATAGTTTTCTGGAAACTAATAGTCATGGAGTTAAGGGATTGATCGATCCCAAAACAAGCGAGGTGTGGGTGGAGCTTAGCTGGAGATGGGTGGGGCATTCATCCATTATTACTACGCTATGCTACCTGAGAGTCCCAAAAACTACTCCAGGTATTTCCCATGAAGTCTCTGTTGCCAGATAACCGCCATCGGTATACATATCATATACAGTGTTGTGGTAAAATCTCCCTTTTTCCATCACCAAGATCAAAGACGATCGTTTGCCATACCTGGCCAATACCCACATCGGCGGCCGTTTTCGAGATCGCGTGGACAAAAATACCTGCAGACAAGCGTAGTCTCTCAGATTGTAATGATTATAATGATCGCGGATGCGAAGAAAGAAACGCTATTGTCCTTTGAGATCTCCTACTCCACCCCACCCACCCAATGATGAAGGATGCTACGATAGAAGGGCGGGTGTAGCATACGAGCAGCATCGACGGAATGCATTAACTGCCTCGTTGCTGCAAGCCAGTAGACAATAATTTCAATGAGCAAAAACTCCTTGACTTGCTGAATATTTTGAAAACAATTTGACTGAAAGTTGTTGGTGGCCTAGCAACCAACAATTCTCAGCCAAATTGTTTTCAAAATATTTAGCAGGTCCAGAAATATAACCATTGGACTATGTCGTCTGCAAAAATTCAGCAGTCAGTCGGTTGAGAGAGACGAAGACGCTGCTCAAGAAAAGAACACTTTCAAATCGTACGTATATATCTTGCTCTTTCGTGGTGAAGTTGGATAGTTTGACGTCTAAATTTAAGAATTCCATTGCTTCCTTCTATTTCTATCCAGTCCTATTTAATGGTTTTAATTTGAAAATAGTTGAACTGGAAACTGTTTTTGAAAATCTGCAGTTGCTTTAAGCAAAATCATAGTTACAATGGGGTGACCCTACCGGTTTATTTTGAACCGTTTCCAGCTAAACTCTTACGATTTTTTTTCTAAAATACAGAAATTGGTAAGGAAATTGGTATGGAATCCCAGGTTTGTGGAGAATAATCAATTTACACAATGCAACAATCATAATTATGGATTCTGCTATTTTCTAACATATGTGGGTATTTTCTTCCTCGGTTCAAAGATATTCAACTCGCGTACATATATGCGTAGAAGGTTATTGATTGTATGCAACTCTATGCGATATAATGGAAAGATTTTACGCGGCGGGGTTGCGTGCACGTTGTTATTGTTGTGGATGTTGTAGATTGTGTAATGGAAATTATGCTTGTACACTACAGACATAATATATGCGTGTCAATCAGAATAGGGGAATCCATTATCCGCTATGCCCCGCCCCATTTTTATCAAAGCTCCGCCCACCTTTTATTATGCTTATTGGAATCAATTTAGCATACATACTTTGAAACCTGCGTTCGCTGAATCCCAATTTCAAGGTAACTATACAATTAACCTGTTGAATTTTTAAAACTAATTTGACTCGGTGCTGTTGCTGCCTGCGGCAGCACAGCTCCCAGTCAAATTAGTTTCAAAGCATTCAACAGAAAGTTTATTAAAGAATAAATCCATCAGACATACAATTCGTACACTTGGCGGGCATTTCAATGTTCATGACAGAGGTAGATGGTATGTATTGTGACGTCAGCACACACGTGACGTAATTGAGTATGACATAATATACTTGAGCGAGAGATCAGATCCCTCAGTTCATGGGGCATGCTTATTATTGAATTTCTTAATTTATCCGTTAGCACTTAAAGTACAAAAAGACAAATTCTTTATGATATACGAAATGGTATGACAACAACAGCTTCCGAGCGAATTGGTTTCAAAATATCTAACAACCTTCCTGTATGTTAGTCCTGAAATCTAGAGTATTGGGGATTTTGCTACTGGGCAGGGGGTGGGAGGTTGTAGTGGAGGCATCCGATCTGTCACTTACGTATGTGACGTCATAATCATACATGTCACATTTTAGCTGACATCACAATCAAAATGACGTTGCTCCGTCACGGGAATCGTAAAGGCTGGCACGAAAATGTACGAATTATATGAGTTTGCTCAATTTAGATTTAAATAAACATTCTGTTGAACTAATTTAACTTGGATTTGTTGCTTCCGCCAGTTAAATTAGTTTCAAAATATGTTCAACAACGTGCTTGCATAGTTACCTTGAAATTGAGATTCCGAGAATTCAGGATTCAAAGCATATAAATTGGGTGTTTTCAATAGTCTTATATACTGATCGTAATTACTAAATTTACTAGCCAAAACCGTACGATTGCAAGACGATTGCATGTGTCGATTAAATTCCATATGGCGTACAAGATGACTCCATCCGTTACGTGATGAAATGGTATTAAAGGTGTCAGTGTTAAAACTAGGATTAAGCTTAATTTCCATCTCTTCCATGTCGTCGATTAACTATGGACCTTTCTCGTGTTGGCATCGATCGAGCTCTGAACACCCTGACTATCAATTTCCAAAAAACTACACAGGTAAGCTGTTGAACATTTTTCGCCATTTACACCCATTTACCCCACACCAACCCTTCCTCTCAACTCCCACGACGCTTTCACCAGGTCTTCTCTTCTTGATTCTTACACGAAACAAAACGAAAGAGAAACGAGAAATGAGACCCAGTTACCTCCAACCCCGCCCACCCCGCACATTCAAAATGGCTCCACTCCACAGCAACATCTACCAGCAAATTAGTCGAAAAATAAACACCAGTTCTTCGCCTTTTTATTTAATTTGAAATTTTGAAAATTTTGACATCAGGTGGTAAGCGTTAAAGATCTTCATTCTAATATTCTTTGAAGAATACAATTAGAATCTCCTAGACCTTCATTATTGCACGACCATTATTGCACGACACTTTGATCCAAGAAATATTGAAACGCGTCACAGGCGTGCATATATTTCTATGGAATTTGTATTTGTTGCTATGCACAATGGAATAATTTCTCTTTATTCTTGTAGGGCCAATACTAATAACAATTATTTCTATTATTATTAGGAACACAAATGTCGCTGAAAATTTTTCGAATGAATGCAAAAAATGCTACCATCTCCAGATTAATTACTAACGCATTGATTGTTCCACGTTAGATTCAATATGGCCAGGGTCGTATATGTGCCTTCATAGTTTCGCACATACGGGCATTGATTATTCTCATGCGACTTTTTCTGTGATGACAGAATATTATCGCAACAACTACTCCCGAACACCAATTTATCGGTACTAACAAAATTGTGCGCATTTATACTGAAAATCCTTAAACAGTTTGCATAACAGAGATTATTATTGTTTTATTATCATATTGAAATACTTCAAGCACAAATATCTCTACTACCGCTACTACTTCTACTACTACTACTACTACTACTACTACTACTACTACTACTACTACTACTACTACTACTACTACGACTGCTGCTGTGCTGCTGCTGTGCTGCTGCTGTGCCGCTGCTGCTGCTGCTGCTTGTGCTGCTGCTGCTGCTGCTGTTACTGCTGCTGCTGCTGCTACCACCACTACTACTACTACTACTACTACTACTACTACTACTACTACTACTACTACTACCACTACTACTACTACTACTACTACTACTACTACCACTACTACTACTACTACTACTACTACTACTACTACTACTACTACTACTACTACTACTACTACTACTGTGTAAATCTTGCTTTCAAGCGCAGGAGACATCATCAGAAGAAAGCCATCTTTTTATATAGGACATACGCTCAAACAATGTTTGCCTGGCATGGTAAACATCATATAGACCTACATCTCTGTTTTAAAGAGAGTATATGACCATCAATAAATTGCGACTTCAACCACGTGGAATCCAGGTATAACTCCCCGTGTCCTCTGGAATGTCGAGTTTATGATTGTCTTAAGTTCAACTGTGAAAATTCACAATCAGTGCCGGCTTTCTCCACTTCGCTGTACATCTAGCTACATTACGTATTCCTGTAGATTCTTCGTCTTTGCGGGAAATCATTAATTCATAACAATAATCATGCGGGCGTCGCTGTAGCAGAAAATACGTTGAATATATATACAAGGTACCAGACAGCTGGCTAACAGCCAAGGCAGTGATCTTTCTCAAACCCATAAAATAGATGACAGAAGAACAATTCACGTATAGCTCACCTCGCAGAAGCCGGTCAGGGTTGTCGACACGTCGTGGTGGTTGTGGTTGTGGCGGTGGTACGTCAGCGGCAGCGGGACGTTTTCCGCCTAACGTTAATGGGTGTGTTCCTTTGGTGAAGGGGTGGGGGTATCCAAACTAAAAAAATATATACCGTATATCTGGAATGAAATCTTCATATGTTAAGATTTGTTCCGTTTCATTACGTCCATGCAGATAGTTTAATCTTCTAAAAGTAGGCACTTTTAACAATTTTATTGTGCAGCATTCTGGTGTGAATATGCACCTGTAAGTCGCCTGTCAACCCATATTGCATCGCCTTAGCCTTCATCTCAATTGATCTTTCCAGTTCTAGCTATGCCCCCCACCGTCACGACCTAAGCTCCACTCACACCTCGCTCGTGTTGGGATCGATCGATCCTTGAACTTCTGGACTATCAATTTCCAGAAACTTGGCAGCAACAGTGACCATTCAAATTAGTTTCAAACTATGCAACAGCGTGTTTATAAAATAGCAAAGACATACAATTCGTACAACGGATCCGACTATTAAGCGTTAACGACGGACTTTTCGAATCATTCATGACGTCATGACTTTGACGTCAGCATACACGTCACTTAGTTGATTATGACGTCATATAATGGATGGATAAACTGGAAAGGTGAATTGCAAATTTCAAACCTGTATTTCTCAGCAGCAAAGCGAGACAACTTAGATTTTATTGATCATATTCGCATTATTGATTCCTATCCTTCATCGCGGCGCTCTGCTCTATGATGGCATTTGTTGAGCTTCAGTTTAGTGTTTCAATGTTCGAAGCAAAAGCAGTAGGCAGCTAAATTATTTACAATGTTTCCTGTTCGGTGTTGACCATTGGATAGATAATTAGCCTGCCATGTTTGCTCTTTAAGAGTAACATTGAGTAAGGACCTCCAATCAATTGACATATGCTTCGATAACTACACAAATAAAGCCGCTTCGTATTTCTGATCGTGTTTGCGATCGTTTCCTAGAGATGTCCTGCAGCCCAGAAACGCTTATAAAATTAATATTTGCTGTTCATGTATAGTCATAAAATACACAGGTAAATACATTGTAACGTATTGTATATCCACTACAGAGTACACAGTGCTGAATACCTTAGCTATGCGGCTAGCTATATGGTCTAACATATTCAGGTTGTGTCTTTAATTAATAGTTCGTCCCTACGATAAGGCTCAGAACGCCCAACGAATCCCGGCGATCACCCTACATATGGAGAATGATATAATGTAATGGACTCTTTTATTTATCTATAAAAACACTTTCGTATGGTGGCTAATAATAGAGATTAATATTTCTTATAGTATTCAATGGAGGCACCCAGGTTTTAGATCAATCATCTGACGTTATAATCAATAATGGCATTATGTAGCCTGACGTCATAATCAATTACGTCGTGAACGACTCGATTTAGTCCGTCTTAAACGTAATAGTCCGTCAGGTTGTAGGCCTATAAATTGTATGTCTTTAGTATTTAATAAAAATGCTGTTGAATATTTTGAAACTAATTTGCTTGGGCGCTGTTGCTGCCATAGGCAGCAACAGCACCCAGTCAAATTAGTTTTAAAATAATCAACAGCTTACCAGTGTAGTTTTCTGGAAATTGAGATTCAGAGAGGGCATGGATCGATTGATCCCAACATGGGCACAGTGTGGGTGCAACTTAGCTAGAGATGGGCTTGGTATAGGTAAAACTGGAGTCCTCAATTGTTATTGAATTGTCACTCGAATATAAATATAACTTGAGGTGAAGTTATTACAACTTGAGTATAAAATTTCCACTGGAGTAAAACTGTTACCAATCGTGTACAATCAATTTCTACCCGGTAGTAATATTTCTACTCGAGTCGACCTAGCTTCTATTCGATATAATATTTCAAATCAAGTGGAAATTGTCGACATAATTTGACACTTGTGACAACATTTTCATTAGAGTGGAAAGAGTTTCTTCTTAGGTAGGAATAGTTTTACTCGAGTGGGCTTATTCCTACAGGATGGGAAATAGTGTCATGTTACTAATGTTTCTCTTCAAGTAGAAGTAGTAGAAACAGCGTCTCATCGAGTCAAAACTTTCCCTCGAGTAGAAATATTGTATTCTAAACCGTTTATCCTCGAGAAAATGCTATTGCCATTCGCGTAGAACTGTTATCTCTAGAGTAGAAACGATTACCTCACTAGTAGTTTTCTACTTCACTGGAAATACTACAGCGAAAGTAAATACTATTTCTCCTCTAGTGAATAAATATTGGAACGGTGGTTGATGAGTGGCATTCAGATTTTTTTAAATATTCATTTCTTTTTAATTACCACCCAAACAGTAGTATCACTAGTGGGGGTAGAAACTATTTCCACAGACTTTCCACTGGAGTAGAAACTATTTCCACAGACTTTCAACTGGAGTAGAAACTATTCCCACAGACTTTCCACTGGAGTAGAAGCTATTTCCACAGACTTTCCACTGGAGTAGAAACTATTCCCACAGACTTTCCACTGGAGTAGAAACTATTTCCACAGACTTGCAACTGAAGTAGAAACTATTCCCACAGACTTTCCAATGGAGTAGAAGCTATTTCCACAGACTTTCCACTGGAGTAGAAACTATTTCCACAGACTTTCCACTGGAGTAGAAACTATTTCCACATACTTTCCACTGGAGTAAAAACTATTTCCACAGATTTTCCACTGGAGTAGAAACTATTTCCACAGACTTTCGACTGGAGTTGAAACTATTTCCACAGATTTTCCACTGGAGTAGAAACTATTTCCACAGACTTTCCACTGGAAGAGAAACTATTTTCACTGGAGTAGAAACTTTCCACTGGAGTAGAAACTATTTCCACAGACTTTCCACTGGAATAGAAAATATTTTCACTGGAGTAGAAACTTTCCACTGAAGTAGACCGTTTCCATTCAAAATGGAAACTAATGATGATAGCTTCTACCTGAGTAAAAATAGTTCTTACTAGAGTGGTAATATCTCTACTCGGGTGGAAAGATTCTACTTTAGTGGAAATACTTTCTTATCCAGTGGTGTTATTTCTACTTGAGTGGATAATAAAAAAACTGAATATTTAAAAACAAACTGAGACAGACCGACTAGCATACCTACGAATATGATAGCCACAATTTGCAGGTAAAGCGCCAGAAAAAAGCATTGAACACACAGTTAACAACATCAGTCATAGTTCAACAGCAACAATGGACAGGTAAAAGAGGAAAACAATGATTAACAGCTTTGATTTGGAACTGGAGAGTTAGGTCTCGAAACGCAATGATAACATTAATCAAAAGCTTGTTGCCATAGATTTAGAATCAACACACGTTTTCTTTAAAATGGGAGTGTGCTGGTGGTGGCAGTGTGGATTTCAGGAGAACTAATAACTAGGTATATATTCTAATGTTTTGCATTCGGTAAACTATTATATATCGTTTTATATCAAACTAGTGTAGGTCAATGGATGAATCCAATTTCAGGTATGCCACGCCCATCTCTACCTAAGCTCCGCCCGTGCGTTGAGCATGTTCGGGTCGATTTATAAATTTTGAACCCTGACTTCACATTTTCAAAGTAACTGTACATGTGAACTGTTGAATAGTTTGAATCCAATTTGACTGGGACCAGCAACAGCAACCTGTCAAATTAGTTTCAAACTATTCAACAAAATGTGTATTAAATAATAAAGATATACAATTTGTACATCTAATGGACTATTCCAAGTTCATGACAGGGTATTTCTGCCAATTATGGTTGTGACGTAATTTATATTGACGTCATATACTTGAGTGACGGATTGGATTCATCTAATAATACGTAGTCGATTGCTTTGCTGGCGACGTACGTCATAGGCAATGTATCACTAACACCCGCTGTGATAGCGTTACAACTCTGGTTGTAACGCCATTTTATTACTATTAAATGTTGTAATCTGAAATATGTTGAGAAATTTTAATCAAAATCTCAGAGATTGAAATGGATGCTTTCAAACGTTACCCCAAATTTGAGACTGTTCGGGTTTGTTTATTACTTTTAAAAGCATTTGTTAGTGTGCCTACTGTAGCATAGGACCATTGTCTAACCATGGTATATGAAAACTCCTACTCGAGTAGAAACTATTACAATGGACCTTCCCACTTTTATCTCTGCCCCCCCCCCCTCCCCCGCCCATCTCAATCTTAGCTCCACCCACACCACGTCCGTGATGGGATCGATCGATCGCTGAACTCCCTGACTATCAATTTCCAGAAAACTATACATGTAAGACGTTGAATATTTTGAAACTAATTTGGCTGGGTGCTGTTACTGCCTATGGCATCAACAGCCCCCAGTCAAATGAGTTTCAAAATATTCAACAGCATTTTGATTAAATAGTAGAGACATACAATTCGTACAACGTGTCGGACTATTAAGAGTAAAAGACGAGTCAAATAGAATAAGTTATGACATAATGATTATGACGTCAGCAATACACGTCACTTAGTTGGTTGTGACATCATATGACGTCATATGATCGATGAATAAACTTGGAATGGTTCATTCGAGAAAGATGTTTCCATTTGAGTAGAAATACTACAACTCGAGTAGAATCCTTTTCTACTCGAGTAAATACTAACTATGTCTACAGGTATATAAACATTACCAATCGGGTAGAAATATCACAACTGTAGTAGAAACTATTTCTAGTCGAGTATGGTATTTCTAGCCGAGTAGAAAATAGTACCACTCGAAATGGAAATTAATGATAATAGTTTATATATAGCGCCACACGGTAGTTACCGTCGTCTATGCATTGCACGCTATATGATGTTGGATTTGCAAAATAAGTAATTCCAAGGAAGTTCCAAAGGATAGTAGTGTCATATCAAACACACTCGACATCCTCTTAAACACATTAAGTTCTTATCACTATTTACGAACATGGAACTGGTGATTAATGGAACTTCCCAGTCGATTCTCTTATGCTTCTACTGCTAACATATGCTAAAATATTGCTTAAGTGTCTCTCCCGTCACCATGTTATAAAGTTCTTATATACACGTTATTTATATATGCTGCCGAGTGTTAATTAGGTTGGGAGAGGGTTTATCTAAGTTGGAAGAACTTGTACCCGATCCCATTGTACATTTTTGTGCAATAAAATATGTTTAAATCAAAATCCAGTTGATCCATCCATCATCTAACGCCATATGGCTTTATAATCAACTAAGTGACGTGTAGTATGACGTCATAATTAATTATGGCATTAACGCTTTAACACTCCGACACGTTGTACGAATTGTATGTCTCCCAGTTAATAAACATTATGTTGCACCCAACCAAATGAATTACAAAATATTCAAAATTGATAGTCAGGGAGTTCAGAGATCGATCGATCCCAACACGGGTAAAGCGTGGGTGGAGCTTGGCTAAAGATGGGCGGGGCATAGCTAAAACTTATTTCCACCATTATTCAGTAACCGCGATCAGAGAAATCTTCATTTAGCAGCAGTCATTTCATAAAAGTTCGTTTGGACCTCTAGTCATGGGACATTCTTGCCATTTCCTCTCCAACTGGATTTAGTGTCAATTAGCAGTGCAATACACAAATTGCAACTCGATGGCGGCCTGGGACTTTGGTATGATTGCGATAGAATTACTAAGTTCGCAACGAGGTCTGCGTTAGCACTCTACGAGCAAATGTTCCCTGTGTCAGATTCGAGATAGATTGCCATCGTTCTGACTTCAGAGCAAGCGACCCCAAAGAACCCTACTAATTTCGAATATGTTTACACCCATTCTGTATTAGATTCGACACAAAGAAGCGACGCGTCACAGCGCTGTCACGTGCTAATTAAATTATTATTGACCACGATTAAGCTTAGCGCCTGGGACAACTGAGAGGGATAACCCGAGCGAGTGTGTCTTGCTATACAGGAACTGGAAGAGCAGATTGATTGATCGCGACTTGGCGTGTGAAATAGCCTTCGACAATCTCAGAGCGCTGGAGCCTCGTTGAGGAGCTTGGCAATTTACGGAGCCTGAGCGTTGCATGAAATGCTGTAATTAAATTATTCCACCACAAAAATAAATTTTCGGCATTACGCATGGCCGTATAGGAAGCGCAAACTAGTATAGCATCGTATAGGCCATGGGTGGGTTCTTCCGTTACACTACGTCCAAGTTTCCAAGAATTTCATAAATTCTCATTTATAGCTGAGAGCATAAATCGGGCTGATAAATATTTAATTAAGAGAGGGCATTTCGGTGCGGGAAAGTAACGGGTTGTGCGGTCGCTAAAATAGATTTGGACGAAGCGAGGTGAAGGGTGAATGGTAGGATTGGAACCCGAGAACAGTGGATGTGAGAGGGAGTGTTTGGGGGGAGGGGGTTGGCTTGCTGGAAGCCGGTAAACTGGTTGTGACAATAGAGAGCGATACGAGCAAGTTGGGAAAATAAACTCTAGCACAGTTTAGGAATCCAGTTTTAGCTATATTCCGCCCATCTCTAGCTAAGGTCCACCAGTGCTTTACCCATATTGGGATTGATTGATCCCAACAGTCCCTGAATTTCAATTACCAGACAACTATGCATATAGGCTGTTGAATATTTTAAAACTAATTTGACTGGGTGCTTTTCTGCCAGCAACTAATTTGACTGATTGCTGTTTCTGCCTAAAACTTGGCAGACTATTAAGCATTTATGACGTACTTAATTGCGTCATTCATGACGTAATTGATTATGATGTGAGTCTACAGGTGACTTAGTTGAACATGACGTCATATGATTGATAGATAGACTGGATATATACATTATAGGATCTGAATATGTGCCTGGAATGAGAACTCAGAAGATTGAATAGCCGCCATTGAACTGACCTATTATGCAACCTATGGCAATGACAACTGCAGTCAGCACCGTTTTCAAAACATAAACTTCATTTTTGCTGCCAGAAAACGGGGTGCTAAACAACATGTAGTGATGGAAACATGTGTCTTCAACAATTGCTATTGTATGGTAAGACGATCATTGACCCTTTTGCGTCGGCAGCGCCTCAATGCGCTCAAAATGATAGTCCTATCAATTAATACTTCAAATGGTCAAGATATTCAAGAAACTTTGGCTTTTTGCGCGTAGATGTACAAAAATAGCATCTGTTGTCCTGCTAATGGACATCTCTCCAAAACAAATGTTATTTTGACCGGCTTGCCCATGAAATGGTCAAGCAAATTTAGGCAGTTGCTTCGCCAGTGTCCATTTGAAGACCAGGGACCAGTTAAATAAAGATTTGTAAGCTACGCGCTGTCGTAAAATATAAAATAGAATGTCATATTTGATATTTACGGCTTACTTAAGTACCCTAGTGTGCTAGAAGACAATTTTTAACAATTTACCACTTGAACGACTGGCTCGATTTTTAAAACATAGTCTTCTCTTGGCATGCAAATGGCCCACTGCAGTTGGTGCTTGGTCTGTCTTGAGTAATCATGGGTAAATGTGGCACACGAGGGATTAACGGTGATTGATGTGATGAAGTGAGTCTCTTGTCTTCAGTGGCTGTATTTAAAGTATTTGGAACACCTCTCCCGTATTTGTCCATCTGCAAATGGCTCCGTCACTGTTGTAACTTCCGGTAGTGGATGAAGCAGTTTGCAGATGGGCGGGTAAACGATCTGAAACCGCTTATGGCATCATCTTCACATAACTTCTGAATCATTTCTTAACATCGATCGATCGATCTGCTTAGTGTTTAAAAATGTTATGTCTGGATGTTTGTTGTTGCTATGCACAACAAAGACATTCAGTCAAACCGCATAAGTAACCTCGTTTGGGTCAACAGCGCCTCAAAGCGCTATAAACATATGTCAATTATATCAATTAAGCATCTAATGATCAAAACTTTTCAAGAAATTTTAATATTAGAAGACTATATTTTGGTAAATTTATCTCTGAAATTTATGGACCTGTTTGACTTTTAAAGGGGTAATGGTTAAGAAAATTCAAGCTTTAGGGTACCAAGTATCCATTTGCCGGTCAAGAGAAGAGCTTTTTTGAAAATTAACCACTGGAATGACTGCCTCGGTTACTGAGCCAGTCATTCCAGTTGGTAATTTTCAAAAATACTCTGACCTGCTAATAGACATGCCTCAAGACCACTGCAGAATTGTTTTGGTCAGTTTGACAATTAAAAGGTTACGTTGACGCCGGAAGCTTAAAGATGCATATTCACAGCAGATTCCTTGAAAATAAAATTGTTAAAATTGTTTTCTTCTAAAAAAAAAAAGAAAACTTAAATTGCGTGCTAGATGTAATGAAACGAAATAAATTACAGAAGATTCCTATCTAAGGTAGCTCCCGGCTACCCATAAAGTAGGTTCCGGCTAAGTCAACGATGGTAAGCACTTGCGCAGACGGTGTCGGGATGCAGCAGCAGGCACGTGGGACAAAGAATGCGATTGGGAATGACAATCGAGTGTCTTTCTGCTAACAAATCACGTTACTGTATAAATTTGTAATTCTAATGACAACATTATTCTACCGCGTGCAGGAAATTGGGCTTGTGTTTAAATAATCCTTCCAAAAACATTGCGTGTTAAAACCCAGATCGTCTGAGAAGAATGGCAGACGATGTGTTTTATAATAGCCGAAATAAGAAATGTGTAGGATGAGCAATTAAGATAACGGAACAGAATGGAATACAGTGCCTCTAAAAATAACTTAGTATTTGCTCAACAAAATAAAACGTAATGATGAATGTCGTAAACATGATTGGATTGGAAGATATTGCTGCCTAAGGCAGCAATGTCTTTCAATCCAATTATGTTCAGAATATTCAGCAGAATATTTCTTAGAACGTTTTCAAAATTGTAGTAACTAGCTCACTTCTGTTTTCGTTTTGGAAACATGTTAAGTTATTTCTGAACTATACTGTAACTTGATTCCCCGTGAAAAATCTTTCCCTCCTTGACACGCAATTCTCCCGGCACCACACCTTGGCGTGTACGAATCTGACCCTATTACTCACGAGTCCTATTTTTATTCCTCCGCGTAAGAAAGATCATGGCTCGTGTTTCCAGCTTTCTGTTCGACGTCGTCTCAGAGGAGCGAGTTTTTGACAGGTTCCCCCAAACCTTCAGGGGATAAACTTGATGTGGCGCGCGCGCGAAGCAAATTGACAGGATGCGATTTGCGTTACGGCGCATTATTTAGCTCATTCGTCGTCTGCCAGCGGATTCAATCAGTCCAAAGCCGCGGTTGTGGAGAAATATTCCGATGCCAACAAAGCGCCGCGGATGGTGAATTGCAAGCTATTAGAGCAATGAGGCTGTTTCCGTGAATAGGAAGCTGCTACGGCAATTCTTCGTCACGCATAAAGGCATTAAAAGGATACTGATTTAAATTACATTTTTCTGTTATTTATATTACACTTTCATAAAACGCTGTATATATTTGATACAATGAGTCATGACAGCTGCTTGAGTTCCCTCCCGTTCGTGACAGTCGCATCAATACAGTTATTGAAAATCGACTGCAAAAGGTACCACTTCTATAATCCTTTTTATTGAGAATCGAGTACCCGTTAATATATTTCAATATATTCCGGAATGACATTCTAAATGGGTAATTGACGGATCCGATCTGTTACTCAAGTATCTGACGTGATAATCAAAATAGTGGTACGTCATTTGTTAGCTGACATAGCCATTAAATGACGTAGGACAGGTCTGACATCAAAAACTTTAATCGTAATTGTCTGAATTGCATGTCGTTGTTATATTAACAACTTAGTAATCATTCTGCTGAATGTTTTGAAACTAAGTGGACATGGAGCTGGCGCTGCCATGGGCAGCGACAGCTCCAAGTCAAATTAGTTTCAAAATATTACACATTAGTATCTAAAATATCCATCGTGTTCTAGCTTTTTATCAGTCCATCGAAAACAGTTAATCAGGGTTTAATAACCAAATGATGGCCTATAGACACCACATTCCATCACATATCCCCTCACATTAAAGGTACATATTCACAGCAAAATGCTTGAAAATAAAATTGTCAAAGTCGTACACTTTTAGATACTTAAATTGTGGACCTAGATATAATGAAACGAAATAAATCTTAACATATGATGATTTCATTACGTATAAATGAATACAATTTTTTAAGTTGTGAAATTGAATTAGAGACACGAGTCTCTAATTCAATTTCGCAATTAAAAAAATTATAATAATTTCTGCGGAATGAAATCACCATATATTAAGATTTATGTCGCTTCATTACATTGAGATATACAAATTAAGCCTCTAAATGTACACAATTTAAAGAATTTTATTTTAACTCGTTTTGCTGTGAATATGTACCTTTAATCTGAAAAGGATAACGTGTACTGTCACCTCACTTGCACAATGTATGGTCCCAGAAACAAGTACTGTGACAGTATTTGTCAAAGGAAACACATTTCGGACGAACATAAGGGAAGACAGAAGGCTTACCGACTCCAATTCAAAGTATGCTTAAGATAGGTACCCCTATGTAGCTCTTTTCATCACTGCACGCCATCATTGCATTGTCTTCTAAAGCAGGGCACGTTGACTTTGTTTCAAAGAGAGCGTATAGTGGCATTAGCCTAGTTTGCCTAACGTGGTTAATCAAGTGGCACGCGTCTCAGTCAGCCGCGAGTAATGATGTTCGTCTTGCCATTCACAAAATTGTGTAGGCGATGCTGCCATGATAACGCAAGTTACTGGGCCGGTACTGTGCCAATACCAGGCCGAATAGGCCCGGTATTGGTCCAGTGCCGGCCCTGTAAGCTGCTTTATTAGGATAAGAAAATCAATAATAACTGTCTTGAGATCATGTCAGAACAGGAAACCATATTTAACAGGTGCATGTTTAGATGTTAATCTCCTCTTAAATGTCGAAATGCCGAAACGACTATGGCGTCCGAACATTGCATGCTGGGTAACTTGCCTTAGTGTTATCGGGACGCGAGAGCTTTGAGACGATATTTCTTATTCAACGACAACCCAAATATCTATGTATGTGCATATGTAATGATTTGCAATTTAAAGAACAATGATAATTTATGCTTTAACAATCCACCACACGATATATGAATACGACAGCGTCCCTAACAACACCACCACCCCTCCACCACCACCACCCCGACCCCCGCACCCCATTTCATGATTTACTGGAGTAAATGCTCATTTCTCCTTATCCCCCCCCCCATTGGTGTGTACGAATTGTATTTTATTGATAAATCAATTTAATAACTGTTGAATATTCTGAAACTAATTTGACTTGTGAATATGTTCAATTCAGTTTCTCGTTGCGCCTTTTTCAAGTGTACGAACTGTAATGTCATTTATAAATCAGCAATTCAATTACTTTCGTATGTATTGAAACTAATTTAGCTGAAAAATACTCAAGTTACCTTCTCTTTGTGCCATTTTGAAGCGTACGATTTGAGATCTAATAGCTGTTGAATCCTTTCTCTTTGCGCGACTTTCAAGTGTACAAATTGCATTTTGTTGATACATGTATAATGAATATAATGAATATAATAGATCTTTCCATTTTTAGCTATGCCCCGCCGATCACTAGCTAAGCTCCACCCACACCTCGCTCGTGTTCGGATCGATCGATCTCTGATCTCCCTGACTATCTATTTTAAGAAAACTACACAGAAAAGCTGTTGAATATTTTGAAACTAATTTGACTGGGTGCTGTTGCTGCCTACGGCAGCATCAGCGCGCAGTCAAATTAGTTTCAAAATATTCAACAGTATGTTTATTAAATAGCAAAGAATTACAAAGACATACAATTCATACAACGTGTCGGAGTATTTGAGATTTGGTGACGGTCGATATGGAACCCTTTGTGACGTAATGATTGTGACGTCATCATACAGGCGCTGATATGATCATGACGTCATACGAGGTCAGATGATGGGTGGATACTCTGGAAAGGTGAATTATGTATATAAAATCTACCGTCCTGAAATATATTGTTAACCAGAATGCCTCATATGTCTATACAAGGCCTGAGTGTAATAAAGTGAACTTGGCACTCTGTAAGTCGAGTTTAACTTTGACAAGCGTGCGATCGCAGATTCCATATATATAGATTTTTCTCTCTTTTGAAATTAATGATGTATACTTCCCTGAACCATATATAATCATGGCTGTACACGTTGCTATGTGTCCAGCACGTTCTCTGGCCTTTGGCGAATTTCTTACCTTCTCATCAATGTCAATGTACAAATAATCCTCATATGCCGTTGTCACGGCCTGCGGGTAATAAAGAAAATACGAAAATACACCTTGTTCCATCATGTAGACGAGATTTCGCTTATTACACGCTTCTGCGTTGTCGCGCTTTGTAATAGAGGCAGCCGAATGGCTTCCAATTTAAATAAGTAAAAAATACTCAACAGTACGTTTTATTTGATTTTGGAAACATGTTAAAGGCGTATATTAAAATTGTTAAAATTATATTCTTTTAGAGGCTTAAATTGTGTGCCTAGATGTAATGAAACGAAATAAATTTTAGCATGTGATGATTTCATTCAGTATAGATTAATATAATTTTCTAAGTTGTCAAATTGAACTAGAGGCACGAGCCCCTGATTTCACAACTAAACCTACGAAATTTATTTATATGAAATGAAATCATGATATGATAAAATTTTGTTCGTTTCATTACACTGAGCTACGCAATTTAAGCCTTTAAAAGTATATAATTTCAACAATTTTATTTTCAAGCATTTTGGTGTGAATATGCAGCTTGAATTTATTTATGAGCGCCCCAGGGTTGATGCAACGAATGTGGGAGAGTGCGCGTATTTCAATAGTTTGTTTTAGAATGTGCTTAGCAGGATTGAAAACACAATTTATGAAGGCCATTAATTTTGTCCTCCAATACAATGTGTTTACTGAGAAGAAGGATAACGCCCTATTAGAGGGTAAATACCCAATTCACTTTCTGTTTCCAAGTTCTCGTGTTTAGCTCGTTAAGTAGATCTGCACAATTCAGATTTATAATGTCTGGTAATGAATGCGATACAAGTATCAGAAGACTTGTTCATAAATCTATACATTTAATTACGGGGAAAGGAAAATGGATCATGTTGATACATATAATTTTTCATACATCTCAGGTGAACTGAGACGTATATTTTCGGTCATTATTACAGTACGTTTCAGAAATAATTGAACGTGTTCCCAAAATAAAATAAAACGTACTGTTGAATGTTTTGAACATAATTGGATTAGAAGACATTGCTGCCTAAGGCAGCAATGTCTTCCAATCCAATTATGGTCAAAATATTCAACAGAAAATTTCTTACAGTGTCAAAATTGTACTGACTAACAGGTTTCTGTTGTTTTGGAGACATTTTAACTTGTTTGTGAGCTTTACTGTATCAATATAACGAAACCATACCGAGTGTGGTTAAAATGAAACAATGGGCACATTGCCGAGGATTATGTGATGAAATCAACAGCAGATTGTCTGAGTGAAATTTACACCTGTCATTGTGTCGGCAAATCAATAATCATAAGTTTATCTGAAGCTAATGTTGATTGCCGAATGAACTTTTGAAGCACACAGCGTAAATATGAATTCAGCTGCTCAATTATGCCCACCACCACCACCACCCCTCCCTCAGCAAAGAGGACAGAAACACAAGACAGTCAGCATATATATTTTATGTTTAAATTTTAATAAATTTACAAAACTCTGTAACTCTCTAGCCATGTACTAAGGATACCAGAAGACATAACAGCGCAGAGAGACTTGGAATTCGCCCAATTAAGGGCAAGCGACTATAAAGCCAGGAGAGTACGTCATTTTATAAATATCTTAAGCATGCTACCTCAGTGGCCTCAAGAAAGCAGATTAAGATTGAATGAAGCTAAAGATTTCGGCTTGGGACACAGTGGGCAAATGTAAAAAAGGACTGATTGCAGCTATTGAATTCAGTAATCATCATCATCATCATCATCATCATCATCATCATCATCATAGTGCAACATTTCATCCATGCAGTCTGGACACAGTTTATGTGCGGCAGAGAAGGTTGACAATTTACGCAATGGCATACTAACTTATTTACTTACAATCACCCAGTTGAATATGGCCTTGATATACGAGGTCGATTGAAAAGTGCATATTCACACCAAAGTGGTTGAAAATGTAATCGTTAAAATTGAATACGTTTAGAGACTTAATCTGTGTGCCTAGATGCAATGTAACGAAATAGATCTTAACGTGGCGAAGGGAAGAGTTGAGTGACTAATGGTGAATATATAGGGAATATTGCTGAACAAATTCGGATAAAGATTATTATGTTCAAATGTCGATGCTAGACTAAATTATTTGTAATTGCTTTTTATGGTCGCAGTAGGAGGTGGGTTGGATGGGGTGGGGGGGGGGGACGCTCTCGCGAATTGAATTGCTACATTGATTCAGGATGCCGCCATCCAAACTTATAAACAACGAGATGCCACCCAGCATGACGCCGATGGCCGAATAGGTGACTTGCCACTGAGTGGTAATGTGGGTGGGCGCGTAACTGACACGATGTGGCGAATAGATATATATATATATATATATATATATATATATATATATATATATATATATATATATATATATATATATATATATATATATATATATATATATATATATATATATATATATATATATATATATAAAATACAGATATTATTATAATGAGCAGTGTATATCTGAACATTTAATGTCCGACATCAACCCCACACCCACCCCATCCCCTACCCCCGCCTGATGACCTCAATAATAATAATAATAATAATAATAATAATAATAATAATAATAATAATTGTTGTTATTGTTATTATTATTATGATAATATAATGCAGTAGTTGTGGTTGTGGTACTGTATTATGCTCGTATTATGTCTGTTCACGTGTACATATGTTTCTATGTTCCCTCCTATAATAATATGCGTGTAATAAATGAAATGAAATGAAACATATGGTGATTTCATTACTTATAAATTAGAATAATTTAATTGTTAAGCTATAAAATTGAAGTAGATACCTTAATCCAACTTCCCAACTAAAAGAAATTATATTAGACTATACGGAATGAAATCAGCGTATGTTATGCTTTAGTTTCAATACATTTAGGTACACAACTTAAGCTTTTAAACGTATGCAATTTAAACAAATCTTTTGGTACGCATTTCTGTGTGAATATGCACCTTTAATAATAAAACACACAATATATTGTCTTGCCATTGCCTCCCATGATAACTCAAGTTAGTGGGCCAGTAACCTGCATTATCATGGTTTTATTAAATGTCCTTCCATACAAATGCCGAGTGTTTTTCAATAGACCTTTCCAGTTTATCTATCCATCATATGACGTCTTGGATGACGTCATAATCAATGACGTCATGAATGATGTAGATAAGTACGTCACGAATACACAATTGAAGACGGACTAAGCACTGTTGTACGAATTGTATGTCGTTACTATTTAATACACATTCTGTTGAATATTTTGAGTCTAGTTTGACTGGGGGCTGTTGCTGCCATATGCAACAACAGCACCCAGTCGAATTAGATTCAAAATATTCAACAGCTTACCTGCATACCTTTCTGGTAATTGATAGGCAGGGATGTCAGCATCGATCGATCCCACCACGAGCGAGGTGTGGGTGGAGCATAGCTAAGGGTGGGTGGGGCATAGCAAAAACTGGAACTGTCCATTCCGCACATCGATAGCCATCCAGATTTATTCTTCGGGCACAAAATATCGTTATCGCGACGTCCTGTCTTTTTCACCGATAAATTTCCATCGCTCTCTACTAGGAAACCACTCATTATTTCTCGCTATATTTTTCTTGACGTCAACCTTCCTCTTCAGTGGTCATATCCAAGAAGATGCGGCCAAATATGTATCAGCTGTTTACGCGGTTTTTAGCACTTAAACAAATACCCTTCGTGAATACGGTCCAGTGTTGTATTCTCAGCAGCTCAATAATGTATTGCACATCGTGGAATACCTTAGACTAGAGTACGTATAGATTTTAGCTTGGAAATAGTTTTCCATCAGATTATATTAACATTTGCTAAGCTAGGGAATCTTACGATACTGAAGCGTTGTTTTCATTTGGATTGACGCAATGAGTACATTAAATAAAGCATGTACACCCATTCTCCATCAAATACATTCATAGATACTGTTCTCACCCATTTCTCTAAGGTCAATAAGACGTTGGGCTAGGCGTGCGTGATTGCGTGATTAAATCGAAAATCGCGTTTATTTTTTAAATCGTGAATTTATATGATTAAAGGTTAAATAATCGATGAATCGTGAATGATTTCTACTGTATAAAATATTTCAAAACCTATCTTTTAATTAATCTTTAATGCAAACGATCATTAAAATTGGCATTCGCTCAGCGAATGTATGTCTATTTGCAGGTCTATTCTTGAAAATGCAGCAATGGAATGACTGGCTCGTGCATTCCAGTGAAACATTTTCATAAATATTCTTCTCTTTGCCTGCAAATGACCATTTCTAACACCACTGCAGCGTTCGTCATTGTTGTTATGTCTATATAATTTCTACCCAAGCTGATTAATCTAGTAATCACAATTATTCTTAAATAATCGATCGTGATCACTCAAAGTAAGACTACGTTGAGAGCGTTCTGACGATTGAGTGCCGCAGAAGATGCTTTAAGTCACATATGTTACAATAGCGTGTCCGACATCCAACGCAAACTCCCGAAATTCATTAAATAGAAGAAAATGCCGCTCTCTCCCCTTTTTCTCGATTTCTCGTTCCCGATCGATGTTAGGAAACGTTGGATACAGACTCGATGCCGTCTTTATTAGATTTTCGCCGACAAATGTTGTTCTGTTGACTGATGCAATTGAGATCTGTTTGCGTTCCCGTTCCAGTGGTTGTTACCCTTAATCTGGTCTGACTAAAGTCTTAGACAAATTCAATTTTTTTTATTTCATCCGAAAGATGCCGTTGTAGAACAGTTGTACGATAGATCCTCTCTACCATA
>CM067360.1:107489456-107509456 GCA_034401795.1 Chaetoderma sp. LZ-2023a | reverse complement strand
TAAGACCAGCCATGGCCTCCTCAGTTCAACATGCAATCAAATGCTAGGTGCAGCATGGTGTAACCATGAGCGTATCTGTATCTGTATCTGTACTATTACTGGGCATAGTTCATACTGAACATCACTCCCAGGTGCGCGTCTGGATAAAGGTGGCTGCTCCGTCTAAGGAATAAAAGCAGTTTATATACATATTTACAGTGATTGCGGAGGCTTAGATGGTCACCTCCTGGATGTAGCTCTTGAACGCGTCTACATCTGGTGCTGAGATGATGCTGTCAGCCAGGCCATTTCCGATCGGCACCGTTCTTGGAATAAAAGAACTCTGGTATTGTTGGATGCTAGTCTGGCTTGTCTGTAGCTTTTGGGAGTGACTGCGCCTGGTGGTTGATATCGACGCTTTCTGAGGATAGTATTCGGGTGGTATTGCTACATGGCCATTTAGAATTTTGTACATGAATGTCACATTTGTTTTACTTCTTCTCTGTGCGAGTTACTCCCATCCTAGGCTTGTTAGCATGCCTGGTAACACTCTGTCTTGGATATATGTAGACAGATCGCACTAGCACAAATAGTGCTGCTTTCTCGGGACAGCCTCGATGGATTGGCATAGATCTTTTGTTGGTGGGTCCCAAACTGTAGAGCTGTATTCCAGTTTTGGCCTGACTAGTGTCTGGTAAGCCCGCTCCTTTACTGATTGGGGGCACCCACGAATGTTTCTGTTGAGGAATCCAAGAACTCTGTGAGCCGAGCTTGTGAAGGTGGAGATGTGTTTGTTCCATTTTAGGTTACTGGCCAACTCCACCCCGAGGTATGGGTTTGATATGGTCTCTTTTAGGATCTGATCTTGCATTGTGTACAAGATACTGTAACTGGATCTACGCTGTGTAACTTTCAGGATGTTGCACTTTGCTACGTAGAACTCCATTTGGCACGTGCCAGTCCATGACATAAGTGTGTCCAGGTCCTTTTGCAGAATCTGTTGGTCTTCACTGGATTCGATGGTGTGGTAGAGAAGACAGTCGTCAGCGAAGAGTCTGATTGTTGAGCTTAAGTCGTCGGCAATATCATTGATGAAGACTAAGAAGAGAATCGGTCCTAATACTGAGCCTTGTGGAACACCAGACAGTACCTCTGTTGAGTCGGATGATTCTCCATTAAGGATTACTCTTTGGCGCCTGTCAGTGAGGAAATCCTCGACCTAGCGAAGGACGTCTCCTTGTATGCCATAGTGGTGGAGTTTTAAGAGTAGGCCTAGGCATTTGGTGAGGTCATCCATTGCGATGATAAGCTGAGCCTCACATGATCTTTTGGATCGGGATCCATGTTGGTTAGGATGGAGTATGGCGTTCGAGTCTAGGTGTTGCATGATCTGGCTGGTTATGATGTGTTCTAGTAACTTGCATACAATAGATGTTAATGAGACAGGCCTGTAGTTGGATGCTTTTGCTCGCTCTCCTTTTTTGAAGATCGGTGTAATGTTGGCTTGTCTCCAGTCTGATGGTATGGTAGACTGATTCAATGATTGTTGAAGCAAAGAGGCAAGGATTGGTGTTATTTGGCTAGATGTTTCTTTGAGGATTCTTGCTGGAATTTGGTCAGGGCCTGCTGCTGTAGATGGTTTCAATCTTTGCAACACTTTTTCAATTCCGTGTGATGTTATCTGGATGTTGCTGAGGCTGTTGTATAATGAGGATGTTTTTTATGGGAAGTTGTTGAGGTTTTTCCTGGTGAACACTGATGTGAATTGTTCGTTCAATGCCTCCGCTTTCTGTTTAGAATCAGTAATGATTTGTCCATGATGTCTCAGGGTGCTGATGCCTACAGTGTCTTGACGCCTTGATTTGATATACCTCCAGAATTTTTTGCTACTTTTGTCATCTTCGGGGTTAAGCATGTTCGTGATGAAGTCTTGATATGAAGAGCGTAGTCTCTGATGTACTTGTCTACGTATTTGTTGGAACCTCTCCTTATCTTTTGCTTTCCCACTCCTCTTGGCTGTGTTGTATGCTCTATGTTTCTGTTTCATTAGCTTTTTTATATTTTGTGATATCCATGGTAGATCGCTGTGGGTTCCAAGCACTTTTTTGGGGATGTTCTTTGACATGGTTTGTGTGATGGTATCTTTGAAGAATATCCAGTTTTCTTCCACTGTATGGGAGAATGGTATGCGGCTAAAATAGGCCTCTTGTGCCTTTTCAAGGTCTGATGTAATATCATTCCAGTTTGCTTTCCTGTACAGGGAGATCTTGCGAGGAGTCGGTTTGATTAAGCTTAGTTGGGCTGTGACATCGATGATAAGAGTGTCATGGTCAGCTATTGGTGTTGTTGTGTGTGTTTCATTTACCAGGCTTGGATGAGTAGTAATTAATAGATCTAATAGATTGTCTCCTCTGGTTGGTTGTCTATTTACTTGCTCCAGGGAGGCATCATTTATGGTGTCAAGGAGTAATTGTGAGTGTGCTCTTTTTTATCTCCTTGTGTTGTGGAGTAGTTTTCCCAGTTGATGCCATTCAAGTTAAAAACTCTGCGTGCAGTGCTTCGATGTCTGCTGTCGGGCTCTTGTAGAAGGATCCGATAAGGGCCGTTTTTCTACCTGCTAGGGAAAGTTCAGCCCAGACAATCTCGCAATCTGTTTCGAGGTCTTCACGGCTTGTGCACACGAGCTCTGGTTTGGTAAGGATGATTACGCCTCCAGCATCTCTGTTACAGTCTCTTCTGATAGGTTTATATTTGTACTCTCGTGGCGTCCATTAAAGCGGTGCTAATCTCATCTCAAATGTCCCGTGGCGTCCATTAAAGCGATGCTAATCTCATCTCAAATGTTGTATTGCACCGACAGAATATGGTTTATAGACTCCATATCATTCATATCCTATCAGATTCCCTGGTCTGTATTGCAATTATCTGTTTTGTAATATCGAATAAATGTTGAACAGTGATCGACACCATTTTGTCTCCTCAAGCTAATGTGTGATGTGTCATGTAAGCTCCAATGCATCACATTCTTTATTATGTAATGCTCATCCCATTGAATATTTTGAAACTAATTAATTTGACTGGAACATGGCAGCAACAACTTCCATTCAAATTGGTTTAAAAACATTCAACAGCTTACCTGTAGGATTGCTTTTATACCACATTGCTAAACTATAGCTGGAGCCTCTATGACTGAGCGTATATACCGAGGAAGACACACTAGGGTGTTTCTGATTGGTTGAAAAGTAAATCATGACAGCCATCATAGGGTGTAGAAATGTACCAACATTTAACTACTAAATCCTGAATATCTTTCCTTAGCGGCATGATACAAAGCTTAAAATTACCTGAATAGTTTATGGTCGGCGTGTTAGATCACCTGAACAACTATCAAGAGATGGGATTAGTTATCTTAAGGAAAAGTTTCTGCATCCAGGATGGTGTTGTCTAAGTGGGTCTCATTACCAATAATGACATCTGGACTAAGTGGAATTATTTCTTGTATTAATTACTCTTGCTTGTTTGTGATGCTCTGGAAATTAATGACAGCGAATCTGAGTTTCTCGGGTTGCTTTAAATGGTGTTTGCATTGAGATATGATCCTACTGCTCTCATTTAAATCAGTGTGATCTACAGATGTCCGATTTGGTGGCGTTTTCGGTGATGATTCCGCCAGTGGCAGATGAGGTACAGTTACGATGGGTGAGCATCTCCGGTTTTCCTGGATGTTGCTATGGTTATTGTAAGGTGAAATTGATTGATGTTGTAGAGGTCTAAAACTGGTTGCACTATATACACTGAATGATGAACAAAAGAAAGATGATGCAAAGTTTGGTAGGCCACAGCTTGGGCAGAACCAGTTCACGTTACTATTGCCTAGATATTGGTATGTGGATGATCCTATACCTGCACATTGTGCATGGTACCATATGTCACAGCAGTCACATTGTATGGCCTTTGCCTTCCATGTTACATGTTTGGAGCATATTCCGCATGGATATTTGCTTGCCTTTGGAGCTGGGTTGGGAGATATATCACCACGGTGGAGAAGTAGTAGGCAGAACAGTGTTGATACATGTATCTTGTGATGCTTGGTAAATAAAACATTCTTACCTTTTGATGACCGTGATATGATGTTATATAAAACACTTGTGTCACCTAGCTGATTTGGCAGCTGTACATGTACATTGGTACTTAGCTGTAAGCTTCTTACATCTTTTCTTTGCTTCTCTGTAGGTACAGTTATCCATACTGTGATTAAAACAGCGGATGTTATTAGAGAAAAGACCGACGTCCTAACGAGCTCTCTGATTGGTCAGCTTCATATTTCCGTTTTACCGGGGCATCTGGGTGTATTTATATTCCATGGTTACACACGAAAATTGGCATCTGACCTGATCGGGAAGTTGTGCCCCTGATCGTGATGTTTCAGGGTTAGATGAACATTATACTGTTGTTCTTAACAAATGTTCCTTCTCTAAGTTAGATGGAGTTCACGAATTAACGATATAAACATTGAATTTGATTCCCTGAGAAAAAAAGCAGCCATCTTTTTTACGCATGCGCACTCTGATTCTGAGTGCAGGTGGTGCACTGTGGCTGACGCAGTGAACGCCCATCTGCACCATAGCATTTCCATAAATAGAGCTAAAGCCTTGAATCTAATGCTACTGATGTTTGACAGTTTTGAGGAGATTTAATTAAGTGACAGCAGTCGAATCATTCAAGAACAAACTACGCTGTAGATATCTATTTTGAGCTAGCCATACTATAACAAAACCACTGAGGCAATAACAAGTCAATGTCGTATGCCTCGTAAATGATGATAATGAAGCGATGCTAATCATGGATTATGGAAAATCTGGATGTAATAGCTCCCAAGAGACTAAATTTCAAGATATGAATTCTTGAGCACTAGACTTGTCTGAATCTGGAACACAGTAGACTGGAAGTGTCGGCTGAACGTTGACAATTCACATAAATGACTAAATCAACTAATCTAGTCGTCGAACATAGCCTACTGTATTGATTGACTTTCTACGCATGCACCATCTACGCCCTTAGTACGCCATACACCATTGATTTTATAAATTGTAGAAACAACAGCATTATCAATGGCCGGGTTTATGTGTATTTCATTTGATTAAACACTGTATTCGAACTAGGCTAACACGGCGCGCTTGGGAATAAAGTCGATGTCTCATTTTCGTTTGAACATAAATGTGTGTTATATACACCTGTGCAAAAGTTAAGCACCACCCTATTTTTACGCACATGCGAGGGTTTATTCATGTGCTATGAAGAAAGCAATAGCATAAACAATTATGTACCCATCCATCTTAGTGCAAGAGGTAATAATGCAACTAGAGGAATGCTGATTATGATGGTGGGGAAACACTGTATGTTTTTGTTTGAACTTGAAAACGAGGCCTGAATATGGTTACGTTGACACAACTGACAACTATTGCCCTACAGTTGACACACGTGGCTAGATTGTCATTAATGGTGTCTGAAAACGAAGTTTAACATCTGTGCACGAGTTTGAGACTGTCATTATTAATACCGGGTATATCCACCTTGTGCCTGGATGACGGCCTGGACACGACGTCTCATGCTGGTCACCAACCGACTGATACGCCATTGTGGTATTCGTTGCCATTCAAGATGGAGTGCGTCTGTTAATTCCTGTAGGTTCTGCACAGGAGGATCCCTCCTTCTCACCATGTTTCCCAGAATGTCCCAGATATGCTCAATAGGGTTCATGTCAGGGCTCCTTGCTGGCCATGGTAGGGTTTCGATGGCATTCTGGCGGAGGTATTCATGCACAGCTCTAGCACGATGTGGTCGGGCGTTGTCATCCATGAATATAGGGTGGGTTCCAGGTGCATGATTTACAAAATGAGGGACCACAACTCTATCCAGTATGGAGTCTTGATATCTTTGTCCATTTAGTGTTCCAGGTACAGTCAACAGATCCAGCTTACAATCAAATGAGATGCACCCCCATATCATAACGGAACCTCCACCAAATGGAACTTCTTCCATGATGTTACGTTGGTCGTACGCCGTGCGTCTGGACCTCCATACACGAGTTCGACCATCTGTGGCATGAAGCAAGAACCGACTTTCATCGGACCAGTGTACCCGTCTCCAGGATCTCATGTTCCCGTGTCTTCTTTCGTTGCACCACCTCAGACGCTCCTCTTTGTGGTGTGCAGTGAGGAGAGGACGTCTGACAGGTCTCCTAGCTTTCATGCCAGCAGCATACAGTCTCCTTTTGACGGTAGACATTGACACTCTATTGCGCGTTTCCCATTGCTGGCTGAGCACTCTGCTGTTGGTGAATGGAGATTCATACCCACACAAAACTTGATGCTATATCCACATTCATGTGTCTATTCTGATACTCAATAATAATGCCACTTAAATATGCATCCTGATATCGCAGGTTACTGGGCCATATTGACCTGGTACTGTTTCAGTACCAGACCAGTAAACTGCCTTATCATTGCAGCGAATAGGAATCTCATTATGTTTATGAATGGGAAATCTCAGTCACAAATAGCCCACGACTAACCTGTCCTAACATAGATTTGTATATTTCTCAGAACATGGTAATAAATACTATGCCCTACACAGGTATACATTTTCAACATGGCTAGATTTCTTACAGATTACCTGGAAATATACATAGAAATTGAGAGTCTGGGAACCCACAGTCCACGGTTAAGCAGCGGATGTCAACAGAAGATAGGTTTTCTAGTAGTACACAGCAGACATTCATGTGTCGGCTGGGTTGGGGTGGGGTGCATCCACGTCATGGGTGGGAACTGTGAGGGGGATGATGGACATCATCGCCAATATGTTGGGGTGAAGGGAGGGGGACATCATCAACAATACGTGTTCAGGGCTATATAATAGTGGTTTTGCGAAATACGCGATTGAACGCCAATTTCAAATGACAGATGTCACACTCAAATACAATAGACCAGATACTCTTAAACCGGTTAAGGAGTTGCCTCTGTTTACGAACATAGAAGCAACGATTAATTATTCAGTGGCAGGACAAGAGAAATCTTCATTTAGCTATGTCATTTTCGTGAAAGTTCGTTTGGAACTTCAGTTACAGGGCATTTATGCCATTTTCTCATTGATTGGATTTATAACCAATTAGCAGAGAAACACGCAATGTTCACTGCTATGGCGGAGAGTGACGTTGGTACGATTACGATGGAATTACTGAGGTCGCCGCGTGGTCTGCCTTAGCACTCTGCGAGCAAATATTCCCTGTGTCAGGTTCAAGATAGATTACCGTCATTCTGACTTCAGAGCAAGCGACCCCAAAGAACCCTACTAATTCCGAATATGTTTACAACCATTTTGTATTTGGTTTGACAGAAAATGCGAAGCATCGTGGCGCTGCCACGTGCTAATTAAATTATTATTGACCACGATTAAGCTTAGCGCCTGCGACAACTGAGAGGGATAACCCGGGCGATCGTATCTGGCTATGCCGGAACTGGAGGAGCTGATTCATTGATCGTGAATTCGCGTGTGAAATATTCTCGCTGGAGCCCTGATGAGAAGCTTGGCAATTTACGGAGACTGGGCGTTGTATGAGATGCTGTAATTAAATTATTCCACCACAATTTTTTTTTTAATTTTGGCGTTACGCATTACGCTGCTTTACGCATGACGGTATCGGAAGCGCAAGCTAGTATAACATCGTATCAGTCATGATTGGTTTCTTCCGTTACACTACGTCCGCTTAAGCTCCCAAGAAAATAGCACAGAATTTCATAAGTTCTCATTTATAGCTGAGAACATAAATCGGGCTGATAAATATTTAATTAAGACAGAGCATTTCGGTGTTTGACAGAGACTGGTGTGTGCGTGCAGTAAATTAAGTCTAAACGAGGCAATGATATGAGATGCATGGAAACAGAGACCGGTGGGAGCGTAGGATGGTTGGGCCTTGTATGTGGAAGAGGATCGTTTGTTTGTGAGAAGAGGGTGATCCACGGGCAATCTGAGGAAATAAATTACCACCATTTCTGAGTCTTGCATAGAATACATTGATTTCAGTTACTCAATAATTTTGATTGACAAACCCATCAACATTGTTTCTAGGGTTCAAGTGCCTCGTGTTATCAAAATAGCCCAGTTTTCTATGAGAGATGGTCTATGGACAAATTAGTTACCATTTATAAGAACTGTCTTTTCGTGTTGGCGATTCTTTAGGACAGGTGGTCTGGCCGACATCTTAAGGAACAATGGTCTTTCTGGACCAAAGGTTAGTTCGCATTAAGGGTAACTCGTAAGAGGCATATTCACAACAGAATGTTTGAAAATAAAATGGCCAAAATTGTATACTTTTAGACGCTTAAATTTCTTGACTAGATGTAATGAAACGAAATAAATCTTAAGAGATGGTGATTCCAATCCATTTATATTAATAAAGTTGTGCAATTGAAATATAGACACGAGTCCTTAATTCAAATTTACAATTAAACTTCTAAATCTATTTATACAGAATGAAATCATTATAGGTTAAGATGTATTTCGTTTCCTCCCATCGAACCACACAATTTAAGCCTCTAAAAGTATACAATTTCAACAATTCTATATATTCAAGCTAATTGGTGTGAATGTACACCTTTAATTGAAGAGCTACCTCTTCTACCTCTGAAAAGCTACGTTAACCCATCGCCTCGGGTCGTCATGGTAATGTCTACTTGTTAAGAAATTAGCTTTAGAAACAGATGTTCCTGTATAATGCATGGCATAGCAACTTCTTTACTAAAGATCTATTATGTATTTACGCATGCCATTGACAAATGCATACACCAAGAGAGGTATTGCTCCTCCTATGTCGGTCACCGCGTAGAGCCACTCCAAATTTAGCATTGGCCATATATGTCATTGATTAATTATTGATGCACCATTGAATTATGGAATCATGCAGTGAATGGACATTTCCAGTTTATTCATCAACCATATGACGTCATAATCAACTAGTTTGCGTGTATGGTGACGTCATAATCAAGGATGCCATGAATGATGTAGATAAGTTCCCCGCAAACTCTTAACTGACGATGGACTAAGTGTTGTTGGACGAATTGTATGTCTTTACTATTTAATAATGTTGAATATTTTGAAACTAATTTGACTGGATGTTGTTGCTTCCATAGGCATCAACAGTACCTAGTCAAATTAGTTTCAAAATATCCAATAGCTTACCTGTTTATTTTTTTTGGGAAATTGATATTCAGAGAGTACAGGGATCGATTGATCACAACACGGGCAACGTGTGGGTGGACATTAGCTAGAGATGGGCGGGGCATAGCAAAAACTGGATTCCTTCTTTATGCTTCATTGACAAATAAGTATGTGTACTAATATTTCATTGGATATTTCTCACACGACATTGAGCATTGGATGTATACCAATATCAAATTGAGCCATCTCCTCCATGCCAAATTGCATATTATGAGCTTGAATAGCCATGCGCAAACAAATTGATGAATGCAACGGTCCGATCAGAATAACATTACTGGCATTCAGCTACAATTGATTTTGATTTGATCACCGATGAACCTTCTTCCTAGCTTCCAAATACCAATAGCCTTCTGAAATAGAGTATACAGTTTGCAGGAGACTGGCTCATTTCTCAAATAGTTCACGACTTCACACCCACACATTTTTGTCAAAAGCAAATCTCTCACCACATCTAGGCACAGGGACTCTTCAACTTAGTATATCCTCCTTAGGTGGACGGTGAACAAGCTAAATATTGACCCACACTACGCTGTAAACGTTTTATGAGGTTCTGGGAGTGGAGACAGGTGCTGTCAAAGTCTCTGTGCACACCTCTACTCTGGAACAGTTAAGCCAACGTGAAACTGATAGTGTTGATTCTAAGTTATATCAGTTTTTGCCAGTGTGTGACTGATCAATAGCTTACTCGCAATAGTTTTCTGGAAATTGATGGTCGGGGAGTTCAGGGATCAATTGTTACAATACGGGCAAAGCGTGGGTGGAGCTTAGCTAGAGATTGGCGTCCTCCATTAAATCGAGATAAAATATTAATTTCGTTTATAAAATCTATTTCAATGCACTTGATAGTTATTTACCAAATAGTCAAATCAAATTCAGGAACAAAAGATCTTGACATTGTATGCAAGATGCAGTTACAAAGAGTATGATCTCTTCATACAAATGAGATATGATCCATAATATATTCCTTTTGGTACCATAAGTCAGTGGTTCTATAAGACCACCTGTGGTTCAGGGACCACCTGTCTTTTGAAACTACCATCTTATGGCACCAAAAGGCATTTATTATAGATAAAGGCTCATATGCCTACAGACTATGTCTCATAAATAACTGACACATCTTGATCAGACGAAACAGACAGAGACAATGCTGATGAGTTTGTGAATCCAAATTATTGAACAATTGAAATCAATGTTTTCTATGCAAGACTCTAAAAAGGTGCACGTTTATTTGCTCAACTCGCTCGTATATCACTTTTATGTTACAAACAAACTATCCTTTTCCCAAGGCAATACCCAAACATCCTACCTACCGTTCTCTCTTTCTCTGCATCCCATCGCCTTGCGTCAACTAGAGTTAATTTACCGACCTCGTAGCCCGTCCCCTTCCAGCATCGAAATGCTCTGTCTTAATTAAATATTTATCAGCCCGATTTATGCTCTCGGCTATAAATGAGAATTTATGAAATTCTGAGCTACTTTCTTAGAAGCGTGGAGGTAGTGTAACGGAAGAACCCAATCATGACTGATACGATGTTAGACTAGTTTGCTCTTCCGATACGCTCATGCGTAATGACAAAATTTGCTGTTTTGTGGTGGAATAATTTAATTACAGCATCTCATACAACGCTCAGTCTCCGTAAATTGCCGAGCTTCTCATCAGGGCACCAGCACTCTGAGAGTCTCAAAGAATATTTCACACGCGAATTCACGATCAATCAATCAGTTTCTTCAGTTCCTGCATAGCCAGATACGCTCGCTCGTGTTATCCCTCTCAGTTGTCCCAGGCGCTAAGCTTAATTGTGGTCAATAATAATTTAATTAGCACGTGACAGCGCCGTGACGCGTCGCTTCTTTGTGTCGAATCTAATACAAAATGGGTGTAAACATATTCGAAATTAGTAGGGTTCTTTGGGGTTGCTTGCTCTGAAGTCAGAACGACGGTAATCTGTCTCGAATCTGACACAGGGAATGTGTGTTTACAGTGCTATCACAGACTTGGTGACGACCTCATAATCGCGCCAAGGTCTCTTCTAACAGAGCATTCCGAGTTTCTCTGTTGAAGGAGGAATCCCGTTTCAGCTATGCCTCACCCACGCATTACACATATTGGGATCGATCGATCCCTGAACTCACTGACTATCAATTTCCAGAAAACTATACAGGCAAGCTGTTTAATACTTTGAAACTAATTTCACTGGGTGCTGTTGCTGCCTATGGCAGCAGCAGCGACCAGTAAATTAGTTTCAAAATATTCAACAGCATGTTTATTAAAGAGTAGAGACATACAATTCGCACAACAACGCTTCGTTCGTCATAAACTAAGCGTTAGTGACGAACTTAGCTACGTCATTATGACTTAATTGATTATGACGTCATCCCAGACGTCGCGTAGTTGGTTATTATGTCATATGATTGATGGATAACCGGGAATCCTTAATTGGCAATAAATCCAATTAATAAGGGAATGGTAACAATATCCGCGGACTGAAGGTCGAAATGAACTTCCACGAAAATGATTGCATCTAAATGAAGATTTCTCTGATTGCTGCGAATGTATAATTAATCATCATTTCCATGTTCAAGGCAACTATTTAACGTTTTTAAGAGGAGCTGGTTAACCGCGTTTGAGGATGACATCTGCCGTTGGGACTTTACTTTTGATCACTTCTTTTACGAGGCAACTATTATATAGTCGCAAAAATGTATTTAGTGTGACACCTGTGTTGTAACTAGCCACTACGCGGACCCTCTTCGCGTGCCAATGCGATGGTTACAATGCACGTGCATAATGACGCCACGGATAATGCTTTCTATTCGACTGGTATTTCTCGGGGAAAAATAGAGCACGAAACAAGTCAGAGCCAAAATGTGTGGCATATTTCGCGAAGTAGATCACGTGGTGAAAGATATAAAAAAACGCGGGACTTAGGGAGTTGAATTCTACTATTATTCACTATTGACTATGTTTGAAAACACCGCTGAAAAGTGGATTTTATGTTCAAGAATGTAAAATTTAGGCGATAATGTGTCTCTGTCCTGTCCATACTGATAGGGTTTCTTTCATTCGACTGGTACGGTTGCATACAGCGCATTTTGGTTACTGCGCAAGGAAGATTACTCTACGGAAAAGTCCCAATTGACTGTTAAGTCATGGAAGCAAGTTGTCAAGTAAGCATTTTATTTTATCTGACAACTGATGTCATTTCAACTGACTTCACCATCATACAGCTGTGTCAAGTGCCGTCATTTATTAGAGTTTTGTGTTGGTTTGGACATAGCAACGGGTCAACGTATAACTAAACATCACATATAGCTATGTCGTTCGTATAGCAAATAGCAGATAAACGACCACGTAATATTTCTCTAAAGCTAGTTCGGAATTCTTCATGAAAGTCTTCTGAATTTGAATCACATGTCATTGTCATGAAGTATTTTACTGTGTTCCTGTAAATCAATGTTATTATGATCATGGGCGTGCATAGCATTATACATGGGTGGCGTCGGTGATTTTGGGGGTGGGCGCTGTGTTCGTATATGGTATGGTACCGTTCATTATGATATTTCCTTTCAATATGTAGATACTATATATGATATCGACTAGTTAAGCTCATCTTGAAAATTAATTCAAAAATGATTTTTTCATACATTACGATTAGAAACACTACCTAGATATTACCGTAAGCAAGCAAATTATTTTTAATTCTTCCAGTTATTCACTATCAATGACAAAAAAAACCCTACTATATAAGGTTTGCCGACTAATAAATGCAATTATTACGCATTTCCAAAAAGGATGAAACTGTCTTACAAACACAGCCAGCAAACATAACCCGTACAGGTAATAAAACCGAAAGCAAAGTGAATTGTGAACGAAAAAATGGTTAATATGAAAATAGGTTGCCTGAAAAGAAGCAATCACATTACTGTAGCAAATCTAGATTATCCCTGTTATTGTTAGCAGTTAATCTATAGAGATATATCAGTAATATATAAACTGTCTTGCCACTATATAAATTGTATATTGTTTATACCCCATGTATCACATGTATGATCTGGGAGTAATGTATAAATCTGAATCTTGAAAAGTAATTCAAAAATGATTTGACGAAAATACGTTCGTTCCTGTAGCTAACACGTTTATTTAACTTGTTTTTAACCGCTCTTTTATCAACAGCTACTCAAAGCGCTCAAAGTACTGCTTAATATATTAATTAAACATTTTGATGGTCAATATTTTTCAAGATATTTTAATTCTAGAAGAATATTTTTGCAAATTTACCACTAAATTTATTTCCGCCGACTTGGCCATTAAAGGGGCAATGGTAAAGTTTTTACTTAGCCAGTGTCTATCTTCTGGCCAAGAGAAGAGGATTTTTTGAAAATTTACCACTAGAATGACTGGCTCGGTAACCGAGCCAGTCATTCTAGTGGTAAATATTAAAAAATACACTTCTCTAGGCCTTTTAAATAGCCATGTCTGAAGGTCACTGCAAAGTTGTTTTTGGTCTCTTTGACCATTAAAGGGATACGTTGACACATGCGGAGTTAAATTACATATGTGGTTTACTAGCCTTGAAGTAATACATACTGAACTTCAAGTTAAGACTATTTTGATAAAAAAGAAAAGAAAAAAAGAGACGCCTGCCTTCTGCTGGGAACTAAACACTAATATGTACGCCCGTCGTCGTTCATCTTCCCTCTCCTAGCACAGTACAGCTCATCAATAAGGTAACATGTTCACAAAACAAAAAACCCCAGAAACATGTTACCCGGTACAATTTTGAACACGATGTAAGAAATATTATGTTGAATAGTTTGAACTTAATTTGATTGGAAGCCATTGCTTCCATAGGCGTACGTTTTATTTTGTTTAGGAAACATGTTAAATTAATTCTGAGCTGTACTGTAGAATGTTCTCTGCATCGGTCATCCACCGTTCCCTACCGTTCTCTATCCACGCCGTCTTTGACCCGTGCTGACCAGTACAAATTCTTAACCCTTTAAGCCTCATATCAGCCAAAACCGGATATTTGTAACGAAACTTGGTACATGCCTCACTTGAGGCATGTACTAAGTTTCATTGCAAATGTGCCTTTCGAAGGATTCACCTTTATAAGTCCACGATTTTGGGTGAAAATGAAGATTTTTGTCAATCTCTCGTTCCCTCGCAATGGTCAGGAAATGTATTGCTCGCGCTGGTCGTACAAGTCTGTGCTCTCTACAAAGCGGTTGTATAACTGATAATATCGCCGGTTGATGGCCTAGTTACAAGAAATATGTATCGTGTATGGAACAGTCTTTTGCAAAGGCAGTAACACAATTTCAGTCAACTTAGTTTCAAAAATTTCAATAGTTCTCGTGTATCGGTGCCATGAAATGAAGGATTCCAGTTTATCCCTCAATCATAATTATAACGTCATAATCAACTATGTGACGTGTAGGATGATGTCATAATCAATTACGTCATGCATGGCGTAGATAAGTTCGTCACGAACGCGTAATTGATTACGAACTAAGCGGTATTGCGGTGTTGCACGAATTTTGTGTCTTTACTATTTAATAAATATGATGTTGAATATTTTGAAGCTAATTTGACTGGGAGCTGTTTTCTGGAAATTATAGTCAGGGAGTTCAGGGATCGAGTGATCCCAACACCTGCGAATTGTGGGTGGAGCTTTGCTTAAAATTGGCGGGGCATGGCTAAAACGGCATTCATTAAGAGAATGGGATTTTAAGGCTTGTCGTTCCATGAAATCTTGGCATTTGCTCGTAAAAGCATCGGATACTGCTCTACATATTTTTGTATAATTTTGCTCTTCGTTTGTAGCCTTTGCTCGTCTAATCTTGATGCTAGAAATCAATAAAGGCACTTGACAGAATTAGTCGAGAATGACAGTAGTGGGTTTGTCTGAAACACTTAGGAACCTGATGTGCAAACCTCGCCAGATGAAAGAAATCTCTGAGAGGATGACAAGCTCTTATTCCCTGGGATGCAATTATATCGTGGAGAATAGTGCATGTTTTGACACAAATGGGGACAATGACGTAGACGGTGCCGCGATAAATCCGAAACTCCCTTGTGTAGCATTCACAATGGAACGTATGATTAGTGTAATCATATTCGAGGCAGTAGAGAAGGGGGAAATGCTGGCTGCAATTTTCAATTTTCAAGTCTGTAAGACGATGCCTAGGCACGCATGGAAAGCAGTAATTTAGTAACTTGAATGCCACGTCCGTCTCTAGCGACGTAGTGGTGACGCAATCTGCGAGATGGCTCTACTATATAAAGATATTTCGCAGAGTGAACTATTGAATAAAAGCCGAATTTGTCTAAAACTCCAGTCAGGGAAGCTTAAGAGGAACAACCACTTGAACGGGGGGGGGGGGGGTGCAAACAGATCTCAGTTGCATCCGTCAACAAAACAAGCGGTTAGTAAAGATCTGTCATCCAACCTGTATCCGCTTTTCGCTGATCAGTGAGTGATGTAGAGAGCAAGATGGAGAGAGAGAGAGAGAGAGAGAGAGAGAGAGAGAGGGAGGGAGGGAGGGAGGGAGGGAGGGAGGGAGGGAGGGAGGGAGGGAGGAGAGGGAGGGAGGGAGGGATGGAGTTAGAGAGCGAGAGAGAGAGAGTGGGGGGAGAGATACAGCGAGCGAGAGAGGGAGAGAGAGAGAAGGGATAGAGGGAGAGAAAGAGGAGAGCGATAGGGAGAGAAGAGAGCGAGAGAAAGAAAGAGAGAGATGGAGATCAAGGGGAAGGGCGATGAAGGTAGGATGAGAGGAATAAATGAGAGGCAATTGGGGAGAGAGAGAGAGAGGGCGAGAGGGGGCGAGAGGGGTGTGGGAGCCAGAGACAAAAAGAAAGAGATATGGAGCGCAAGGGGGAGAGGGCGATAAAGGGTAGATGAGAGGGATAAATGATATGAGGGAAGGAGAGGGAGAGACGGAGGGAGAGAGAGGTGGGGGGGGGGAGATATTAAAAGAAATGGAGAGAGGGAGTGGAGACATAACGAAAAGGGGAGGGGAACGAGAGATCAGGCAGCTTCATTTACTTGGTGAAATTATAGCGCTGGCTTTTAATATTCACCACAGTCATAGTGACACAGATATGACCCAGTGTATTGTCTTGAATGTCTTCGTCATTGAATCCTCTCGATGTACCCACTTTTTTCTTGGCCGTAGGGCGAAGAACGACGACGGGTGGAAAAACCTGAGATGGAATGAACGCGTTTGGTATTTTCCAATGTACTAATTTCGCCAACCCAAGCGGAAATAACGCTTAAATATCACACATTCCCTACCGCAGCAAATGTTCATATAATTTGATAGAAAACAATTTCCAAGCTAAAATCGAGATGCGCTGTAGCCTAAGGTATCACATGATACACGCGCCCTTATTGAGTTGCTCTTAATACAGCCCTGAAGCTGAAGGTTGATGTCAAATTCAATGTTAGTTATGTAGTATGAAATCTGAACAAGAACTAGAGAAGTGGAAAGATCCTTGTAAAATGATAGGGCACCAAGTTAACAACACAATGTGCGCCCCAAATGAACATGGACGATCATCGATGCATGGAATTGTAAATCACTTGAGACTTTATTGTTGATTCTGGGATACAGAGGCCTTGGCAATATGGATTCGGGTGTTTTATAGTTATCAAAGCATGCATGCAATCAAGGCCACATTCAAGATTGAAGACGTTCCTGCAACTCACACTGCTTTCCAAAATGGGCAAAAACAGATGCCCTCACCCCCTCCTCCGCCTTGGGACGTCATCACTCCCTTGATAATGTAGGTTACTAGGCCGATACTTGACCAATACGGCCCAGTTTTGGCCAAGTAACCTGCGTTATCAGGGTCATATGTAAGCAAATTATTACAGAGATTCACATTAACAATTACTTTGTGCAAATTTATATTTAATTCCTGTTTTAGATGTGTATTTTTCCTGGACATGTTATTTCTTCGGATATATTCTGCCACAAGAAACTCTTGAACATACTATATCGCGTTCTTAGACAGAAACTAGACAACTGCTCTTCCGCACGCATCGCATATTCTTGAAATTAATATGCTCTTGCTCAAAACATAACCATGGAACGAACAAAGTTGTAAACACATTGTATCCGTGTTCGTTTCAATAAAACCAGGCTTCAACTGTAGTACCTTTTAACAATAACACAGTTTATTTTGACAAGCTTTCGCATATAAATGCGCTTCATCACAAGATGAAGCGCATTTATGTGCGAAAACTCGTCAAAATAAACTAATTTAGTATTCAAAGGTAATACCTTTGAATCCTGTTTATTGCCTAGACAGGCTAACACGGCTAGGCCCACCTAACTGTTTTCCATCGTCGGCCTACATTTCAGTATTGGAAGTTCTTGATCTCGATCATAGTAACATCATGGGCATCGCATATTCTTGTGGACAACATAGTTATAGAAACAAAACATTTATGACTACATCGCATCTTGTATATGGAATACTATTGGATAGCCAATGATATAGATATTGCTGGAGTCGACATAATCTTGAAAAATGCATATCCTTGCATCACACGATCGAGTCAACGCGTCAAACAACATATTTTTGGCATTGTATTTTATTTGACACTTCGTTTTCATGAGCGCATTTCCCTTGTGCAATGTCATGCTCCCGCGACTTTCTAGTTATGATGAACAGCCTGGATTGCTATAATGCATGGATCCGATCTGTCACTCAAGTATATGACGTAATAATCAATTACGTCTCACGTAGGCTGAAGTCATAATCATAATGCGTATTGAATAACGTAGCTATCTCCTTCGTGAACATTGAAAATTCGGTCAAGTACAAAAATGTCAGTCCCATGTCTTTGTTGGATGGACTATTTAATAAACAATATGTTGAATATTTTGAAACTAATTTAACTGGGCCATGGGCATCAATAACGCCCAGTCAAATTGGTCTTAAAATATTCAATAGATTACACGTATGGTTAGCTTAAAATTGAATTCTGAGTATTCAGGATTCGACTTAAGTAAATCGATCCCAACACGTGCAATCCGTGGGCGGAGCTTAGCTAGAAATGGGTGTGGCATAGCTAGAAGTGGATCCCTTAATTGTGTGATTGTTGTTGTTCTATTAAAATTCGAAATTAAGTTGGCACCACCTGTTTCATAGGGAAACTGCTGAATTAACTATTCGTAACTATCTTGAGAACGGCTCTCCAAGTGCGATACCAGCGATTGAAAAGAAGAAGAAGAAGAACTATTCGTCATGCTGAAGTGTCTAACACAACGCGATGTAAATTCAATGGACTTTTGCAGTTTTCGCTATGCCCCGGCCGTCTCTATCTAAGCTCCACCCACACCTATTGGGATCGATCGATCTCTGAACTCCCCGACTATCAATTGCTAGTAAACTATAGCCACCACCCCAACCCCAGTCAAATTAGTTTCAAAATATTCAACAGAATAAGAAAGAAATATTATTTAACTTTCGTGACCATCTTCAACACTCGGACAATTTCTACAGCCTGAAGAGGTAACTAATATTTCTTTATTATGAATCATCCTGGGATCGGGACCAACAGTTTCCGAAATATTCAACAGAATGTTATTAAATGGTAAAGACATACAATTCGTACAATGTGTCGGACTATTACGTGTTAAAGACGGACTATATCGAGTTATTCATGACGTCATGAATATGTTGTCATCCTACACGTCACGTAGTTGATTATTACGTCATATGATGGATGGACAAACTTGGAAAAATCCATTCTCCACGTACAGTAAGGTGTCACAAAAATGTAATGACGATTAGGTTCAGCCCTACCAGTCAAACGGCTATTGTTTGTTCATGGCCCACGATCTGCTACTACTCTGCAACTAACATATTCGAAAATTCTCATTTCTAAACAGCCATGTCAGCCTGGGCTTGTCCTAACAGCTCAACGAGGCTTCATTCATCTCCCACTGGGCATCGCAAGCACGTATATTAATGTGGGTACGTCTTACCTTTCTAGGGATAGTGGGGTCTCGTAGTAGGATTAGCCTGCAGTCAATATACCTGTATTATATCACCATAACCAAACATGCCAAGTGGGAATGCCCTACTATCCTAAGGTGACCACCAGAAAACCATGGCAGTACCTCAAGCATGCGTATGTGGTAGCCGTGTCCTACCATTCTAATAAGCTGTGGCCACATCACAAACTCAAATCCACAACTTATTATCTATGTCATGTAAATGGATTAGATAAATCAATGATAATGTGCATTAGATGGGTTTGGCTTAGCGGTCGTATATGTATATGTATAATTTATACATAATATACGTACATGTGTCAGCTCAAATACATAGATAATGTGGACTTGTCCTACCAGTCTAGTAGGCTATATTGTCAGCTGAAATCTGGTGGGTATGTAGCGGCTCAACTGTTAGTTAGATGGGTTCGGCCTACGGTGTAAATATGTACATATTTGCAAAGTGCACGTGTGACATTATCACTATAATACTAACATTGCAAAAAGAGATAAGTAAAAAAAAGAAAAAAAAGGAGATACAAAAAAATACAACCATTATTAGCAAACTGCGCAACAAACACTGTAGTGTGAGAAACGTCAGATAGCTACTAGGCCCTGAATGAGCCTCCAATATCGCAAGATATGACGATGACTGGTGGTGGCGGCGGTGGTGGTGGTGATGGTGTTGGTGTTGTTGTTGTTGGTGGTGGTGGTGGTGGTGGTGGTGGTGGTGG
>CM067360.1:107471956-107484456 GCA_034401795.1 Chaetoderma sp. LZ-2023a | reverse complement strand
TACTGTTGAATAATTTTAAACCATAGGCAGCAACAGCGCCCAGATAAAGTAGTTAAAAAATATTCAACAGCTTCCCTGTATAGTTTTATGGAAGATAGTCAGGCAGTTCAGGGATCGTTCGATCCCAACCCAGCGAATTGTAGGTGGAGGTTAGCTAGAGGTGGGCGGGACACACCTAAAACATTAGGTTAATTAAAATGAATTCATCCATTAACCGTTTAATCGTCAGGATTTTAAAAGCCAATTGATGTTTTGTAAAGGGAATGTCCAAAGAAGACTATTTTTTTGTACATTCAGCATTGGAATTCACAAAAATAGGGTTCTGTTCTGCTGCAAATGGATATTTCCCAAAGCCACCGCAGAAGCTGTTTTGACCAGCTCCAATATTAAAAGGTCGATAGTAAGGAAAATTTAGATTTGTGCTTAATCAATGTCCATTTGCAGGCCAGGAGACGACTAGTGTTTGTAATGTATCGTTGGAATGACTGTACGGCATTTATTTACATATAGGGGCAGACCAATTTAATGTTTTGTTCTACGAAAATTCCCACCCGATCAGAGATGGGAGAAAATAAAAATAATGCACGATTCCAAGTTCAGAGGTTTTAAGTTATTACAGTATTAATCTGGCATCGTGTTAATTGTTAATATTGATTTTATAAAATCAAAATGTTTTCGCAGTGAGTTAATAAGCCAGCCTTTCACGTGGTTAATTTTCAAAAATAGTCTTCTGTTGGCTAGCAAATGGACATTTCTCATGACCATTGCAAAAACATTTTGAGCGGTTTGATCATTAAAGGGTTGACAAAAAATACTGAGGAAATCCATGTGATAAGAATTCGGCTACGAAAAATTGCTAGAGGGAAAGAATGTTGAAAATAATGCCTTAAAACTCCATTATTTTCATTCTAGGTATTGAAAAATTAAGTCAGAAGAGTTTGTAAAACCAAAAGAAATCTCTCAAACAAACTAAGAGCTAAAAGTAAGACATCCTACAGACAAATTAAAAGTAACCAATCAATACAGTTCGTATCGTATTCAGCCCACGTTCCTGTTTGGGTCAAGTGCTTAACTGTCACTGACAGCGACACCGACCGTGTCCTTAGCACTTAAGCCGAATTTTAATACAATTACCCAGGATCAGCGTTATCGTTCATTCACTAACCCGGAAAGATTCCATCGCCCTATACAGTCTCCTCTCGCTCCATGTAAAGAGACAAGATACTATGGTGGTGAAGGTTGTTACTGATGGTGGGGGATGGAGGGAGGGTTTTTTGCGGATATCTTGAGTGAATTAACTCCAGTCTTACGCGGAATCCTTTTATTGTCACTTACAAGATTGACGCCGGTGCTTTCTTTTCGATTGAATTCCGGCAACATAGGCGGCTGCTTGAATTTTATCGCATTTGTGCCCCTTATAGCTTCAGTTCGTGTTTCTTTATCTTCCCATTTCTAACCTGTCCTTTTTAAAAAATCCTCCCGATGTGTCAGAAACCCCTCCTTCTCCCTGGATGGACAGTAAAGCCTGTTTATAACGGAAAGCTGCATGGGTAGTGCTGATTCTATCCTAATGACAGTTTCTCGCTTAATATAACTTATTGGATTTGGTAAATAGCATTCGGTAGGAAATGAAAGGAGTTCCTTACGACGGGTGGTCCTAGGACCACCCATCCTAAGAAACCCCTATCATTGGAACCCCAAAGTTAGGAGTCTGTTATAGACGGGTTTGATACCACTGTGTGTGCAAGGGTGATGAGAATACGCATTCAGAATCTAATCAAGTAGATTGAATTCCAGCCACCCACCCCGCTGTCAGATCCGGCAACCCGCCACTGATAAAGGACAATGCACTGAGCGGGCCGAATTAGCGAAACTAGATTAGCCCGGTATTAACTTTTGATTAACCGGAGCGAGGCGGATGTAATTGGATTAGAATAAGCGGAAGTGGCCGCCGAGCGCACTATAAGTGGACCCGGAAACAAGAAATCTCGCGCCGGATACGTTGCAATTCTTTTAGAGGTGTTCAACTTGATGCTTTATATACATCTCCAAGGCAACCGTTGCGCAATTTTTTTTATTCTATCTCCTAAGAGAGTTCACTTCCGATTTGAGGTTCTTGATGAGATATGCTATCGGACATTTCTTTTATAAGACTTCCGCCTGAATTATAAATTTTCAATTTCTCTCAGATACCGTGAGACACTCACAGCTTCAGCAACTGATAACAATAGCTCTCAGGAAAACGAGATTTGTATCACGGTCACCAGGACCTTGACCTCACAATCTCCAATGTATTGCTCCTACCGGTTGAGGCAACTGCATGTATAGTTTTAAAAACACATTGACCAATCCTGAAACAAAGGCATGATGAGCTAAAGAGAAGAACCTGAAATTGAAAAACAGAATTTTCTACCAATGCGATAATGACCTTGAACTATGACTTTATGGCCGGCATATTATTGTGATGCACCCTTCTAGCAAATCTAGTATATGCAATGTAAGTATATTGCAATGCGAATTGCCAATCCTGAAATATACTTCTTGCACAGCAACATAGCTTTGACAATCAGAATTGTGTACAAAGGTCAAAATAGCATTGACCTTTGACATTTTGTCAACAGTGTAATTGTGTTCCTTACTCTGAGCGTAGGTAAGCATGTAGTAACAATTAAGTCAAGTAAGCCTGATTAATCCATGCAAGGCGGGGTACCGAGCTAAGCACACGTACCCACGCACGCACGCACGCACGCACGCACGCACGCACGCACGCACGCACGCACGCACGCACGCACGCACGCACGCACGCACGCACGCACGCACGCACGCACGCACGCACGCACGCACGCACGCCCGCACGCAATAAAACCACGTTTTCTACCAAGGTCACAATGACATTGTGTGTGTTTTGACCTCTTGACCGCAATGTAATTGTGCTGCATCAACCTGATATAGATTGGCAAATACCGATATCTAAGCTTAGTCTGAAGAATTCCGAGATGTAAGCTGATATATTGAGCTACATGTAAACCAAAAAATTTACCAAAATTGGACACCGACGGAGAGACAGACAAACAGACATACCATGTGACAAGCATTTAGATTAAATGTGCATATTCCCACCAAAAATCTAAAATAGGATTATTTAAATTGTTTACGTTTAGAAGCATACACTGTATATCTCAATGTAATGAACCGAAATGAATCTTAACAAATGATGATTTCATTCCGTATAAATTAATAAAATTCTTGAATTGTGAAGTTGAAATAGTGGCACGGTAAAAAAAATTACGCTAATTTATACATAACGAATCATCATATGTTAAGATTTTATTTCGTTTCATTACATCTAGCCACGCAACCTAAGGCTCTAAACGTATACAATTTTAACACCTTTATTTTCAAGCATTCTGGTGTGAATATGCGCCTTTAATTGAGGGAATTCCTATATAATAAGAATAACCGTAAGAATACCGATAAAATGTTTTTAAAATAATATGATTATAATATATCGTGATAATATTTAAGGTTTGAAAACAAGATTTAACACGAATGATTCACCTACGAAATGAAGGAATCCAGTTCCCAGTCAAAGATATGGCGTTATAATCAACTACGTCACGCGAATGCTGACGTTATAATAATCAATCATACGTCATGAATGCCACGATTTAGTCCGTCATAAACGCTTAATAGCCCGGCACGGTGTAGGAATTGTAAGTCTCTGCTATTTAATAAACGTTCTGTTGAATACTTTGAAACTAATTTGACTGGGCACTGTCAATTAGTTTCAAAATACATGCCAGCTTACCTGTATAATTCTCTGGAAATTGAGATTTAGTGAGTGCAGGAATCGATTGACACCGACAACGCGTGGGGGAGCTTAGCTCGAGATGGGTGGGGCGGCATAGCTAAAACTGAATCTGAATTTGTATTGACATATTTCATAAAGTATAAATCACAAATATGATGACGTAACTGAAAATGATCGATATTGAAGGCAGCTTATAAACAAAGCTATTAATCAAAATTTTATAATAAATCAACGCATTAGCGAATCCTAGGCGATCGTAACACCCTGACAACGCGGCAACGACAGATGCGTAACGCATACAGAATTACAACGTAGGCCTACAGCACATAAATAACTTAAGATGCAATGTGGAATGCTTTGAACAGAATTGGATTGGAAGACATTGCTGCCTTAGGCAGCAATATCTTCCAATCCCATTATGCTCAAAATATTCAACAGAACCTTTCTTACACCGTGTTCAAAATTATACTAACTAACATGTTCTGTTTTTGTTTTGGAAACATTAAACTTATTTCGTAGCTGTACTGTAGCATGGCTCAGAATGGCGCTATATTTTTGGTCACAGCTGTGGGTGACGTTATCGTGGCAGATCGACACCCGGCAACCTAGAAGGGGTCCAGGGGATATGCACACACATCACCATGTTGATTTAGCGGGAGAACGATTATGTATCTGGTGGCGTGTAGCAGCTTGGCGACCCTTATCCAATCCGTACCCACCCATACACACACACGCTCACACAATTACTATGTACTGGACGTATTCGCTCAAGGCCCACACCACCCGCGTTTGTTTTAGAAATTGATAAAACAGAGTAATGTATTCTACCTGAATATCATTGATCGGGCTATAGAAAAGTCGGTAGAAATTATGGAAAAGCAACGAACAGATCCGGTCTGTCAGTAAAGTGTATTTGGCTACAAGCAATTACGTCACGCCTAGGATGACGTCAGAATCCAAATGCATAATGAATGACGTATCTAGCTCTGTCACAAACACTGAAAAGTCCGTTATGTGTACGAATTGTGTGTCTTCATTGGATTTACTATTTAATAAACATTCCGTTGTCTTGAATACATTGAAACTAATTTATCTGGGTGCTGTTTCTGCCATAGGTCGCAACAGCACCCAGTCAAATTAGTTTCAAAATAGTCAACAGTTTACCAGTATACCTACAGTTTACCTGTATAATTATATTGAAAAATGGGATTCTCTGAATTAACGGTTAAAAGTATATAAATCGATCCCAATTCCCAATACGCGCGAAATGTGGGCGGAGCTTAGCCAGAAATGGGCGGGGCCTAGCTAAAAATGGATCTCTGTTTTATTTTACACTAAAGCTGAACGGTGATGTTAAATTCGTCAATATGTGAAGATATCAGTAGCATAAATATACAGGTCCACATTTTGGCTAATACTGAGTAGCTATTAATTGGCCTATGTTAAACATAACATGTCCACTGTTCCGCTTCAGGTATACAGTACAGCTCATAAACAAGTTAATATTTTTTACAAAGCAAACAGCAGAAACATGATTATTAGTATACTTTTGAATATGCCATTGCCATCTTGTAGTTGAATATTTCGAGTTTAATTTGATTTGAAGACGTTTGCTAAGGCAGCAATGGCTTCTAATTAAATGAAGTCCAAAATATTCAACAGTGCATTTTATTTTGTCGGTCAGTCGGCTGCTCAGTCGGTCAGACAGTCAGTCAGTCGATCGGTCCATCAGTCAGTCAGTCAGTCGGTCGGTCTGTCTCTCGGTCGGTCGGTCGGTCGGTCGGTCGGTCGGTCGGTTCGTCTGTTGGTTGGTCGGTCGATTGGTCAGTTGGTTGCTCAGTCAGTCGGTCAGTTGGTAGGTTGGTCGGTCCATCAGTCGATTGGTCCATCAGTCGGTCAGTCGGTCAGTCGGTTAGTCAGCCGGTCGGTCAGTCGCCTGGTCCGTCATTCAGTCGGTCAATTGATGGGTCAGTCAGTCGGCTCGTCGGTCGGTCGGTCGGTCAGTCATTTGGCCAGTTGGTCGGTTGAATGTTTGCAAATATATTCAGGTCGTGGTTTTAAAAGCTCTTCTTGAATTTATGATACAAATAATTGTAAATAAATATTTCTTGGAATTAGTCGACTTACGTTAAAATTATCCGTCACGTTATATAGCCGTCCTTTTCTCGATGAAAATGCATATTGATTGGTCAATTACTGAAATTAATTGATGAATGAAATCGCAACAATTCTCCTGCTCAAAGGTGAGAGTAGTGTTTCCATGTTAACTTGTCAAATGCGTAGTTCACGCCATCACTTACTAACGGATCTCACCTGCACGCTGTTGGCTTATTGCCAATAGCTGAGAAAATCATCACGTCGATTGACGCAGCCTCTATGGCCAGATTCAAGATATAATGCTGGGGGTAGGGGTAACTAAAGTCTCTCTGACTTTGTAAATAAACAGCTTAGAAGAGGATGTGAAACATCAAAAGACGTATCCTCGTGTCCATCATGAGTTCAGAGAACCATTATGCGAATATTCCATTTATTCAGGTCACCAGAGGTCAAAAGATCATGGCAATTGAGCTCCAGTGAAAATATCAGTATTACGCAAAAAACATTTAATTTCAAACAAGTGATTTATATTTATATAGTCTTTTTGCCTTAATTCCTCAGAAACGAACATTTATATGTTATATATCAACTTTGAACATGGTCTAACCAAATGTGATGTGAATAGTTTCCCTATTTTAAAACTGTTTATCTACCACCATGATATACATAAGTATAACTGTATGAGCATTTTAAAGTGAATAATTCAGATGATGACAGAGTCAGTTCCAAACAGCAAGCCTTGTCAAATGTGATAATAGACAGAGACGAGCATAAAACAAGGCAGAGATTATGAACTAAGTCATATTAGAGATTGTATGAACAACAATTAGAATCAAGAAGTATTGTTACAAATAGAGAAGCGAAGGTCCTTCGTACCAATCACTTTGGTGACAAACTTGGATTTTCCAAATCTAGGCAGGTTAACTAATCTGTTATGTGCTTTAGCTTGCGTGCAACCCCTGAAAACTTGGTTGAAACTATTCGCACCCCAGACACAATTCGTGAATCCGCTAAAATGATTTTGATATTCAGGATAGGTTTTATGATGCTAATGATTTGGAAAAGTTTTATCGAAATATATTAATCCCTTAGCTCCTCCTAACACTTGTGGCTGTATTATACAATTTTGACATGGGTTGATTCCAAGATGCATGTAAAGATACTGAGGATGAAGTAGAGGATGGTGACAGTGAGTCTGTGACACGGTTATCTGATAATATGTAGACAAATGCAGGCACTATTCCAAATTAAGTATTATAACTTACATCGTGGTAGGAAAAGAACTCCTCTTCACATATTGAATAGTTAGGCCATTCATGATACATCCAAAGGCACGCTCATAAAGGGATTTAATCGTTTTGGATGGTGTTGTAGTTATGATGAGCTTAGCCGCCATCACAATAACATTGCTAGGTTTACTATCGATTCTGCTAAAATGGGATGTCTTTTCCATCCCATAGTGACAAAAAACAGTTCACAATTACTGCATTCGACAACTTTGATCATAATGAGGCCATGTTATCAGGCATTGCAGGTAGTCACGACACAGCTACCATTCTGTTCCAAGATGATTCGGGTACTCAAGCTGTTAATCCCAAGCTTTGTGAAGTAAATGTTGTTTTCCCATCCCATTGTGACAAAAACAGTTCACAATTGCTGCATTCGACAACTTTGATCGTAATAAGACCACGTTATCAGGTATTGCAGGAAGTCGAGATACAATTACCATTCTGTTCCAAGAAGATTCGGGTACTGAAGCTGATAAGCCCAATCTTTTTGAAGCAAATGTAGCACGCGAACCAAAGACCTTTCATGCAAAACTCAAGTGTCAAGAGCTAAAACAGTTCTACAAGCCTGTAAAAAAGTCTGACTTGCCTCCTAACTATGAATTCATCACAGATCCAAAACCAGTGAGACAAGATTTGCTTGCTGATGTGAGACAAAAAGACCTGGCATGGTCATTGGCCAGATTGGATCTATGTGAAACAGAAACAGACACTGTAAGCATTAAGCCTCAGAATCAGGTCATGCCGCCATGGAGTGTAACAAGTTGACAGTTGAGGATATCAATGTGAAGCGAGTAGGATATATTTCGGTCATACCTCATCCTGTGACTCATTATCATGATTTCACCAGTTCCGAAACAGTGAGTGGGGAGAACACTGGTCAGGCCATCGGTACTGTAATCGAGAGAAATGAGAATCAATTCCAAGTAACAGTAGTTCAGTTTGAAACATCACAACATACTTACTCAAGAAGTCATGACAGATGAGATCCGAAAACATCTGCTTCAGGTTAAGGACATCGGATCTGCAGCCTATGCCAAGTTCAGGATGGAGCGTTTGTAGAAAAATCAGTCAGATTTTATGCACCAATTCACAGGACCAACATGAAAACATTCCAAAGTACATTCCGTTACATAGAACCTGACAAAAAAGGCACCGGGAAGTCAGCTGTCAAGAAAGAACATGGCTATCAACAACGTGTAATCGGAGTTGTACGGGCTCGGGGAAGTTCAATGGAAGAGCTTTTTCAGTATGATGTTACACCATCCTCATACCTGTTTGACCATGAGGGACTGATGACAAAGGCAGTTAAGGGTTCCCTTGTACAGGAACTAGAGAAGAATCTCACTAACGCGGATCAGCAAGTTCCCTCAATGAAGGGCAGTGAATATGCAGCATGCTTTGTTGACATGATGGCTAATGTCCGAAAGATGGTAACAAAGGGTCTCAGCACCTTTGGTGCTTTATGTGTGGATACCTGGAAGTACATTTTGAATTCTGTTAAAGGTGCCAAACGAGTCGACTTGTATTTGATTCTTACGTTGATATATCAGTTAAAGATTCTGAACGGGGCAGACGCCAGAGTACAGCTCCTAACAAACTGAACGTGGTCCACCAGGAAACGTCTGAACCCAAGGTTCAGTTGTTACTGCATCGTCAGGTTATCGAGCAAGCCACTGATATACCATCAGATCTGCAGATATATGCCAGTCACACATATGGAGAACAGATGATTCCATGCTGGTTAGTATATAATGCGTGTTCAACAGACATTCCAGACCTGCACTGAAGTTGAAGAAGCAGATGCCCGTATGATTCCCCATGCCATGCATACACATGCAAGGTTGGCACAAAGCTTGCAGCCTTGAAAGCGAACCCAGTCATGTACTTACAGAACTTTGGAGTCATCACAAATGATTGTGGAATGGATAACTTGATAGCAACCACTGAGTAGTACCTCACACAGGTTCTGAAACCCGGCACAACATGCACAACAATGAACCAGCTAAGATCCCATATATATCACCACAAAAAGGAATATGTTTCGAACATCTCTCTCCAACTAGTCATGCCTTAAGGTCACACATATTGAGAGCGCTTTTCGCAACGAATCAGATGATTTCCGTTCTTGCTGCTCGATCCCAAGTTCTTGAACGAACTTTGTATGGAGTCCAGGAAGAAGATGAAATGCTTCTACAATATATGGCAACGCAACAAATACCACATGAGTATGCAATGCAGTGTGACTGTCTCAAGTGTGCAAATGTTAGATGGGTGTACCATGCTGCATGTTTTGCAAATGCAGGAACATTATCCGGGTACTAGTTGCAAGAATCCATCGGGTTGTGGCTAAAATGAGATAGATGAGTTACAGAAGTGTTGGAATTTCATAGCCTGTTGGCCTGAGTGGGTTATGGCCTAATTTAAAAATCTAATTTGCAATTATATGAACGATTTCTGTGTGCGGATGATGTTATTACAAATGGCGTTAGGTTCTTGGTGCAGTTTAAGATAGTACAACTTTTCTTTTTAAGATTTACAGTTATACAGTGTTCAAAGTTGATATATAGCCTAAGAATGTATTCCACTACTCAATTTCTGAGAAATTCCGACAATAAGAGTATATAGATATCAATCACTTGTTTTAAATTAAATTTTATTTGTGCAATTCCCAAATTTCACTAAAACCCAATTCCCATGACATTTTGACATCGGCTGACCTCATTAATTGAAATATCTGCATAATTATTATTTGAACTCATGAGGTGTAACGCGACAACTCCTTTGCTGGGTCAGTTGCTGTTCTAAACTGTCTAGTCTCAAGGTTAGAGTGATTTTACTTACCCCTACCCCAAAGATTATATCCCAAATTTGGTATAGAGGTTGCTTCAATCTTTTCTCAGTTATTTCCAGGTTCTCAAATGTCTACCCTCGCTTTTTCGTCTACCCTTACGTTATACTTCGAGAATATGCAGAGTAACTTAGGGGACATTTCATGCACACGGGGACCCCCTCAGCCAATGGACTAATAGTGAAAAATCATTAATTCACACAAGAATACTTGAAATTTAAATTGGTAAAGTTGGTAAAATTGTGTACTTTTCGAGGCTTAAATTGTGTACATCAAGGTATGTATGATTACTGTATTCTGCGGAAGTAGTAATAGAAACATCCTACATCTGCAACCGATCGTTCTTCGCATTTGCCCACTATCAATGTAGCGATACAAAAATACATCTTAACATTATGACAATTTCATTAAGTATAAATTAATATAAAAGGAAAGCCATACAATTCGTACACCAACGCTTAGTCCGTCATCAATTAAGCGTTCGTGATGAACTTGTCTACGTCATTCATGGCATCAATGATTATGACGTCATCCTACACGTCACGTAGTTGATTATATCGTCAAATGATTGATGGATAAAATGGAAAGGGCCATTGTACTGTACGTGAAGATATTGACATAGGTGAATCAGAGTGAATTTGAAACGTGACAATCAAGCAAACCATTTCTGAACTGTATTAACTTTGATATTAGGTCGTGTTCTCACTGGAGAGTTAATCAGTATGGCGTTATTCCCGATTAACTCTCTAGTGAGAACACGTCCTAAGACCGTGTTCTCATACAGTCACTATTTCGGTAAATACCAGGTATACCGGCTCGCGTTCTCATTGAACTGTCCCTTGTACCGGAATAAATACGTCTTTTATTTCGAAATTTAATCCCACAAAATCGGCGGTTTATCTTCCAATATATCGCTATTGTTTCCCGATGTGAACGCGACATAATCCCTCAAAATTTGCCATATAGCGTTACCGTAAGCATTTTCTCTCACTGTCTGGAAGGTAGCGCTACGGTCATCATTTTATCTCGCTCTCCACCAGGTAGCACCCCTGTCCCGTCCGGAATATCTTCCAGCAGTGTGAATGCAAACCGATAGATCGGCTATATATTAGCCGACAGGCCTTAGACAACAACTTGCCTTAGACCATACACATTTTTTGTTTTACAAACCATCCTAACTTAAGTTTTGCATATCTAGAAAAAAAAGAATATTGGAATTTTAATGCATTATTTTCAACATTCTCTCCAAATCCTTATCACTCGGAATTCCTCAGAATTTTCTGTAACTCGTTTTGTTCTCTGTAGCTTTGTTAACCCTTTAATGGTCAAGCCGCTCAAAATGGCTTTGCAATGGCCATAAGAAAAGTCCGTTTGCTTGGCCCAGAAAAGACTATTCCTGAAAATTTACCACTGAAATGGGTGGTAAATTTTCACAAATTGTCTTCTCTTGGCCTGAAAATGGACACTCACTGAGAACACATTTTGGATTTTATTGCTCAATCTTGATATATTAACATGATGAAGGAATTAATGCTGTAATAACGTAAAGCTTATGAGCTTGAAATTGTGCATTATTTTTATCCCCCATACCCCCACCCACCCACCACACACCCCACCCCCACCCCAACCCGTAGAGTATAGCTGCAAATGGATTCGTCTATTAACCCATATGTGGGTGGTGGGGTGGGATGGTGAGACAGGCGCGTCTTCTAGTACGATTTTATGTCCTCGGGTTCAACTTCTCCATCATGAACATGATAGTGAGTGATGCAGCGACCAGTTTAAAGTCACGTGGCAGTTTTTTGACAAAGCCTTGATCACGCTTCACTATATTGGCTATACCATATAATTGCATCAATTCGATATATTTCATAACACAGATCAATTCATTAGTATAACTATGCATTATCCATCCATAAAATGATATTAAAATATACATGCGGACCCCCTCCTCCGCCACCCCGTAATCCACTCCCCCCTAACACACCCAACCCCACCGTCGACTGGACTCGCATAAAACTTATTCCATCTATCTGCTTCTGCCCATTTACTGGAAATTACAATCTTGTACAATCTCTGAAAATATGTGTTTACACCATTCCATGGTCTTTAACTCTATAACTCTCAAATAAGGTTTTTTAAGATTTCAATTTTCGCATAGAAAATGTCCAAGAGACGACTATTTTTGAAAATTTACCACCAGAATGACTGGCTCGATTATCGAGCCAGTCATTCCAGTGGTAAATTGTCAAGAACAGTTTTCTCTTGGTCAGCAAATGGACATTTCTCAAGATAACTGCGAAGGTTGTGTTGGATGATATGAGTGTTAAAGGGTTAATGATCTGGTCTGAATACACCATTGCTAACATTGTGTCGGAATGTGATGGGGCACAGTTTAGGAGTGAGCTAAATAAATGGCACGAAGATAAGTCTCAATGTACATGTATGCCATTGG